>CAUYON010035882.1:0-29373 GCA_963573935.1 Arctocebus calabarensis
GACGCCTGTCGTCCCAGCTACTTGAGAGGCGGAGGTATGAGACTCGCTTGAGCCCAGGAATTGGAGGTTGCTGTAAGCTGTGATGCTACAGCACTCTATCCAGGGTGACAGCTTGAGGCTCTGTCTCAAAAAAAAAGATACAGTGCAGCTGGAAAAGTAAAGCAGGGCAGATACCCTCGGACTGAGTCCGAACTTCACCCAGGCTTTAGACTGAGATAGTTCCGTGTTCAGAGCTCTTTCACATTTCCAGGCCCTTGTTTGCTCATCTGCAAAATGGGCTACCAGCGCCTGCCCCCAGCAGGCTGAAATGACGCCAGCCTGAGGGAATCTCTAAAAAATGCCAGCCTGGCTCCTTCCTTACCCTTCAGGTGGGGTCCCAATCTAGTCACTCACACATTCTTAGAAAGAGCAGGGTGGGGAGCTCAATTCCTAGAGTTCTATTATTATTTTGTCCTCCAAAGAGAGAGTGGTCCCAGGAAGCAAAAGCTGAGAATAGCAAAGGGATGTTTTCCACATTCTTATCATTTCAGAGAAACCAGGAGGGGGCTTCATGCAAGGGGGGTCTCTCAGTGGAGCTGGCCCCCGAAGGCCTCCTGAACAATGCTGTAAGGAAGCTGGGCATTAAGGACGACTGGGTGAACGCAGGATGAAGGCAGGTGGAGAACATCCTGGGGTACCTGGCTAGGGATGGGACCCAGGATGGGATCCCCAAACTGGGGATGGGACCCAGGCAAAATCAAAGCAAAGATCAGTCGCCCAGAGGGAAAGAGTTCCATATCAATCTTCTTGGCCTGCAAAAATTGGGGTCTGCTCCAAGCCCGGGGTTCTGTTTAAAGAGAATGGCAGTCCCTCAGGCCCACTATACCAAAAAACAAAATAAGGAAACTCTGCCACTGTTGGTCCTTTTTGCTGCTCTTTTTTCATCCCATTAAGCTTGGATGAGCTACAGTACCACTTGGCTTCTGCTCTCATTCAGCTCTGAGTCACTTTTACCCCAAACTCAGTCACTTTTCATCTCCGACTTCCCCCACACGTTGCGCCTGTTTATCCCTTATTTATTTTGCTCATCTCAGCCCTTTACTTCTGGGAGTGATTCCAACTTAGGAAAAAAAAAAAAAAAACAACAAAACAAAACAAAAAAGTCCACAATCAATTAAGAGACAAGCTGCTTGCAAATCGCCAACAAATGAGAAAAAGGTTCCTTCCTCACTACTGGCCCCCTCCCCTAAATGAGGAGATTTAATCTTTAAACAAAAAGCCACTAATACACTGTCCAATTTGAATCAAGTCTCTTGCCCTGTGTGGGCCTTAGACTAGCTCTCACGACTTCGAGTTAAGTTTTTTTTTCTTTTGAGACAGAGTCTCCCTCTGTCACCCTGCACAGCTCATAGCAACCTCAAACTCTTGAGCTCAAGCAATCCTCCTGCCTCAGCCTCCCACCTCAGCCTCCCGAGTAACTGGGATGACAGGCACCCATCACAACGCCTGGACAGTTTTTCTATTTTTAGTAGAGACGAGGGTCTTGCTCTTGCTCAGGCTGGTCTTGAACTCCTGAGCTCAGGCAATCTACCCTGTGCTCAGAAGTTCTCCATCTTTTTTAAGGTCACCAGCCTCCTTGAGAATCTGAAGACTTACCCCTAACTGCACTTTCTGTACATGTTCACAATGCTCCTATAAAGCTCCCAAACCCCTAAAAACCTAGACCCCCGGCTCAGCACTCCTGACCCAGCTCTCCTCCAGCCCTGACTGTAGAAGCAAAACAAAGACCAGAATCCCTCCTCAGCCCTTTGCTCCAGGAGCAGAACAAGAACCAGTTGGGCTTGCTAGGAGGCCCTGAGAGTGGGAAACCCCTGCTTCCCTGGGTTCGCCTGAGGCGCTGCTTCTGCAAGGCTGCCATTCAAGCAACCCAAGCTGATTTGACATTTGTTTAATTTGCAGAAACACTCTACTTTTTTTTTCTTTTTAAGACAGAGGGGGGAAAAAACCTCATAAAACCTTTTACTCTCTTGTTCTAATGGGACCCATAAAGGCTGACAGCATACAGGAGTCAACCACAAGGAACAGCCAGCAGGCTAACGGGGTGGGGTTCGGGGGGCTCCCACTCGTGAGAGGAGCAGCTTCAGGACTTTCCTTTTTCTAAGGGCAAATGAGCTAGGGTTTAGGGGCTCCCACACCTCCCCCCACACACACCTGAGTCAGGGCTGCCAGCACCACCCTCCCTGGATGGACCCAGAGGGCTTCAGCCACCTGCACAGCAGTCATGGGGCAAGGTCATTTCTAGAGCATCCTTCACATGCCAGGCCCTGTGCCAGGTGTGCAAGCCAACTCAGGGAAGAGCCAAACCTAAAACCAGCCACTAACTGTGAAACACCCCGTGGGTTCAAGAGGCACCAAAGCCTTTCTTTCACCTTTGGGTCATGGGCCCTGGGCAGGGGTTCCCTCGTGCTGTGATTGACTAGCTCCTGGGTGACCAGAGAAGGCTGAGCTGGGAAAAAGGCCCAAGGTCTGTACAGCGGCTGCTGCCGCCCTTTTTCCTCCCTGTTGGAAGGAAGAATTTCAGAGCAAACTTAAACTGGGGCCCACACCCTAGCAATACCCAAAGCAGGCTGCTTTAAAACTGGTTTCCACAAACCTCTGATCATGGCAGTTTTTGCTCTGAAAGCAGGTCGCTTGGAAGGACAAACAGAGAGAGAGCAGGGGGCCAAGAACACAGAAGCTGAGAGATGGAGCTGGCAAGAAATCTAGAGACTCAATCACTGACTCATTCTTCTGAACCTCTCCTTCCTTCAAAGGGCCTAAAACCCTCTGGGCTCCATTTCCCAGATCCTGAGGGAAAGCGTGTTAAGTTTAGGTAGGAAAGTCAGAGCATGCTGTGAACCGGGAAGAAGAAGGCAGGCGTGGGGCCCCAAGCTGTCCCCTCCTTCATCTCCTGAGCTACCAACCCAGAGGAACAACCGTCTCTACCAATTCCCAACAAGCACCCCCAGATTCATCTGCGGTAGTTAGTCCTGAAAAGTTAAAGTCACAAGAGATAACAGCATGGAAAATCACCAAATGGAAGTTTTGTTTTTCACATTCTCTGCACGTTAAAAAAAATAAACAACAACAAAAAGTTGAGATAGCTAGAATAGCCTCCTGACATCCTGTGCAGATGTGGAAGATCAGTAAGTCCCCTCTCTAAGCCTGGAGTTATGGGACCAGGAGCTGTGAAATGGCCTTTGGAAGAGTGTGCAGGCTGCAGAATGATCTCAAAGTCTCCCATCCATGCATGCAGGCCCTTTGTCACGGGGCTTCTCGGCCCCTCCCATCAAGAGCAGAACACTCTTTTCCACCCCTTGAACCTGAACATATGACTTCCTTTGGCCAACTGGACACTAACTAACATGAAATAGCAGAGGAAATAAAAGTACTTATGCATCAGGCTTCACTCTTCTGCAGCTAGGAGTCTTCTACCACCACACAAATGAATAAAGAGACATGGTGCAAACTAGCAAAGTGATTTTCAAGGAGGAAGGAAGGAGGGTTTCTACAACTACATCTATGAGAAGAATGCATGGGAGAAGAGGTCAGACTGGGCTAGCCTCTTATAGGATGAGGGGCCCTGTGGCCCTTGCCACATCTAATACTCACAGGCCATCCCAGATCTTCCAGCTCAACCCGACCCAGACCAAAAGAGCCATCCAACCAACACAGACCCATGAAAAACAATCACTAGTTGTTTTAAACCACTAAGTTTAGGGGAAGTTTGTTAGGCAGTGGAAGTTAACCACTATACTCCACCATTCTCTGTTAAGGGAAAAGAACTGGTAGGGCAGACTTCACCAAACAGGCCAGGATAGCGTCTCTGGGGCCGATGGGGAGGAATCACAGACTCAGCACTAGGAGGCTGAATTGCTAGCAGTGTGACCCTGGGCAAGGTACTTACTAACTCTCTGGGGCTCAACTTCCTCATCTGTACAATGGGTACAACAAGCCATTGCACAAGGTTGTTGTAAGAAGGAAATGAGATAACAGACGGAGAAACTCCTGACACACAGCAAGTGCTCAATAAATACTTGTGTCTTTTTTTTAATCAGCCAGACCAGATGGTCAAAGCCCCTTCCACCTTTGATTCTAGATGAGCAGAAAAAGTGCGGAAAGGGTACAGACCAGCTCAACCACCAAGTGAGAACAGGAGGAAAAGTCTGTCACTAAAACAGCAGCTTGGCTCTGTCGCTGAGGCACTTATTTTTTAATCTCTCTGAGGAAAGAGACGTTTCATCCAACATTCACCGCATCAGCAACTCTGTAAGTAAAATGTAGAAAACACAACGTCTTTATTCATTCCATCAAGCGGTAATTAGGGCTTGGAACAGGAGTCTTCGTCGGCAGGCACTCCCGATCCTAAAAGCCAAGCAGGTTTCTAATTGGGCTGGAGAATGACTTTGGCAGGGGAGGAGGGGGTCCTCACAAAGGCTGCTATAGAGGGACTGATCTAGAACCACGCTTTCCCTTTTCCATTCTTGCCCTTAGAGAAGAAATTATAATGCTGCACTGTTTTAGAAATTAGACAAAGTGTGAGCCGTGCTAAATAGGACACAGAACACACAGCCTGCAGGACCCCACAGACCTTTAATGTAAACATTAAGCATTGACCACAAAGCACCGACCTCAGCACTCGGCTGAGGCAGCCAGATAGGACCGAGGGGCAGTGTGACTTTTGTTCTTTAAAAAGAGGCAGCTAAAGAAATGGCCTCTGTGTCACCCTGAGACTCTGCCGCCTGCCCTGGGCTCAGCTGAGGGATCGGGGACTCCGGCAGAGGGCAGGGCAGGTCAACAGCTGTGGGGGAGAGCCAGTCAAGAAGGGGGAGAGGAAGGAGAGGGAACCACAACTGCTAAGCTTCCACAGCATGCTGGCCTGGCAAGAGACTGCTTACATTATCTCACCAAGCCCTCCCCAGAACCTTCTGGGGAAGCGTCATCACCCCATCACAGTAGAAAGGGACTCACCCCACCCCATTACACAGCAAGTGAAGAGCAGAACCAGATGGGAACCCAGGAGGAGAAGTGAGTGGAACCACCTCTGGCAACCAGGGTCCCGAGATCAAAGCTACTTAGGGTTGGCCCAGTATGGGGCTGTCAGCAGCTACTAACTAAGCCAGGGGCCCTGAGGCCCCTCGTATATAACATAAAGAAGCCCCAAGTGAGGTGAGAACCAGATGGGACACAGGTCTAGTTGCTGAAGTCTTGGCAGATTCTCCACACTCATCTTCCCTATGTATACCCTCCCTTACCTCTCGGTTGGCCATCTCCATTTTCTTTGTTAATAAACATAGACCTAGACATAGACATGGACTTAGATAGAGACTTAGAGACACAGACAAAGTCTTGGACATGGACATGGACTTAGATATAGACTTAGAGACACAGACATAGACTTGGACATGGACTTAGATATAGACTTAGAGACACAGACATAGACCTAGACATGGACATGGACTTAGATAAAGACTTAGAGACACAGCCATAGACTTGGACATGGACATGGACTTAGATATAGACTTAGAGACACAGCCATAGACTTGGACATGGACATGGACTTAGATATAGACTTAGAGACACAGCCATAGACTTGGACATGGACTTAGATATAGACTTAGAGACACAGACATAGACTTGGACACGGACTTAGAGACACAGACATGGACTTAGATAAAGACTTAGAGACATAGACCTAGACATGGACATGGACTTAGATAAAGACTTAGAGACACAGCCATAGACTTGGACTTGGATATGGACTTAGATATAGACTTACAGACACAGACTTGGACATGGACTTAGATATAGACTTTGAGACACAGCCATAGACTTGAACTTGGACACAGACTTAGACATAGACACACTCATAGACTTAGACACACACTTAAACTTAGACTAAAACATAGACATCACAGGCTTAGAGACAAACAGACTTACACTTACACATCATAGACTTAAACATAGACTTAGGCATAGTCATAGGCTTAGACTTACAAACAGACATAGACATATAGACCTAGCTATAAATATCCATCCTTCCCCTTTGGAAAATACTTTGCTGGCTTGAACCCCACTCTACCTTTACTCCAACTTCTTCTGGGAAGCTATCTCTAACACCTCATCTTCCAGTTCCGTGGCAGAATTCATCACACTGTATTATATTTACCAGTTTAAAGGCCTGTCTCCCTTTTTAGAAGAATAGAGACAATTTCTTATTCACTTCTGTGTCCACAACACTTAATGTGTAACATACACAGTGGGTATTCAAAAAGATTAGTCAAAGGAATTAATTCAACAAATAATTTTTGAATGGCTACTGCAGGCTGGGTGTCAGGGATATGGTGATAAAAAGGCTTCCCTGAGGGGCCCAGAGTCCAGGAGGAATCAGACAACCAGGGACCTACACTACAGTCTAGTAAGTGCTTTGCTGGGTGAGATCAAGGTCCTGAGGCCACACTGCCTGGGGTGGGGGGGGAAGGTTTCCAGAAGTGGAATCTTTGCCATGACCTGTGGAAGAGTGGGAAGTGTCTGGGCAAAGGAGGAGAGCTGTTCTAAAAGACTGGGCTGCATATGCTTAGGTCCAAATGTGAGAAAAACTAAGGACCATTCTAGAAACTACAACACCACAGGTCAGCGTGACTGAAGTTTAAAGTGTGAGATGTCATTGGACAGCAGAGATAAGGCGGGAAGAGGAGCATGAACCAAATCACTTTTCCGTTCATGCCATCAGTCCACAAGCAAGGGCTTCTCTCTGCAATGTTCCTAGGGTGGTGACCGAGCTGGGGTGGCTGCCTTTGTGGAACTTACAATCTAAAGGAGGAGAAAAAAGGAAACAGAAAAATAATTTCAAAATGTGCTGGAGGCCGTGAATGAAACAAGCAGCAGAAGTAAAGAAAAAACAGGGCAAAGAAAACTTTATGCGAGAATGCCTGAGACCTAAAAGCTGTGCAAGAGTGGAAGGAACAGTGCTCTGAGTCGAGGTGACAGCACACACGCCTCCTGAGGGTGGCAGGCCTGAGGGCTGGAAAACAGCGAGCAAGAGGAAGGACATCGGTGAGGTATGTCCAGCTGCTAGCAACAGACAGCCTTCCCGATGTGACTGGAACTATAAAGACATTCCTTATCCCTTTGAAAAAGAGGTTGTCAGCTCTGTGGTTGATTCTGAAACTCAACCATGTCTTTAAAGACCTGTTCCTTCCATCTTTCCTCTTTGGTATGTGGACAGTGTCCCCCTCCTGGTTATAGGGTCACCACCTCTTCGCCCTCCACATCCACTAAGCAGGGAGGATGGCATGGACTCATCTCCTCATGCCTAACTCTCTTAGGAGGGCACAAGTCACCAGGAGACATTCTCTTCAATCCCACCGTCCAGAACCAAGCCACATGCTGACTAGTCCGAGGGCGGAGTTCATAATGCCACGATTAGCAGAGATTAGCTGGTGGACAGGAGGAGAGCTCATCTTTTGAAAATGCAGTTACCTCTTTCTTCGGAAAAAAAAACCCTCCTATATCTGAACAAAATCAGGGTTCTGTTTACATGGTAGATGGGAGGAAACAGATGTTATAGGAGGGTGACTGATCAAGGAGAGATTGCAAGAAAAGAATCAGGTGGGCCAGAGCAAAGGGCCGAACACAGCACAGCCAGCAGTTAGGGTTTTATTTTAAAGGTGTGACTAGCCACTGTAAGGTTTTAAACAGAAGAGTAACACAACAATTTAAATTACACCCATTAAGAGTATGTTGTTTAAAATGTTGTGCTGTGTGAAGAATAAGAATAAAGAATAAGAGGAGTGTAGGGAGAAAGACCAATTAGAGAGCTGTTGTCCTAGATGGGAAAAGATAGGGTGCTGTCCTGGGCTGGACGATGCAGGGCAGGTGGTTCTGGGTATACATTTGAGACACATGTTGCAAACTGGTAGACAATAGTGCCATTAAGGGGGAAGATTTAGGGACAAACAGATTTAGAAAGAGAAATCAAGAGTTTGTGCTGTTTTATATATTTAGGATACTTGGAGGACCTTCGAATACAAAATTCAAGCAGATAGATGGAATTGCAAGACCAGCACTGAGTCAAGAGAGCTGAAAGTCATCACCATGTACACAGTATTTAAAGCATGACAATAGATGAGCTCAGTCAGTGAGAATGTGCAGATACGGAAGGGCTAGGGCCACAACTTGGGACATTCAATTTTTAGACAAAAGTAAAGAGAATAACAGATAAGGAGAAGAGAAAAAAAGATCCAGGGTGGGGGAGGCGAGGGGAATGGAGTGTTCAGCGCCTAGAGGAGAAAGAAGTGTCAAATGCCACCAGGAACGGAGATGAGGACAGCAGGGTGGGTAACTTCACAGCTACTAGTAACCTCACAAGCTGTTGAATGAAATGCTGGGGACAGCCACCAGCTTGAAGTGGGCAGGAGGTGAAAAATGGAGGCAGTGTGTGCCCACAACTCTTCAGAGCTGCTTGGCTGCAAAAGGGAGCAGAAATGGAACAGGAGCTGGAGGAGGAGAAATACTGCTGGCGGCTTTTTCAAAAATGACAGAGAACAGACTAGCCCCAGGGTGGGGAGAGGCAGGGAGGCTGAGTGCGGCATTTCGGGAGGGTGTATCCCAGTGGGTTGGCAGGTGGGCTTTCAGACAAGGGGGTGGAAAGACAAGGAGCTCCAGTCTGAGGCCGTTTGCTTCCTCCAGGAGGGTTGAGGGGAGTTGCTGAGCTCAGAGGAAGGCTGTGGGAGGGGTTGTGGGAGATCTGAAGCCAGACACGGCAAGAAATAGGAGCCTTAGGGAGTGGAAAGGGAGTCTACTAGAGAAATATCACACAATAAAAAATCTTAAAAGGCCCCTGAATTGAACTATGATTTTCAGTTAGAAAATCTCCCAGCCCAAGGGAATGTAGTACTAACCAGCGAAAAGGGATCAATCGGGAAACTCACAATGAAAGCCTCATTCCTGCTCTCAGAGTTTATCATTAAAAAAGCAAAAATAGGCATATTTACATAGGGGACCCTGGCTCCTACAATGGCAGCCCTTTCTAAAGAGGCTTGTACACACGTGATTTTGGTAAGCGGACTGCATTTCCCCATAGCCTTGCATACAGTTTCTAGGATGCTTCATCATCATTTCTGAAGGATCCGTAATTGGCACTGAGTCTTAAGCTGGAACATAAAGTTTTCCAGTCCCTAAAGCCTCTCTGTCAAATATTTAATACCTGTAAAACAAACCCAAGGAGCTCCAATTTGTAGGAACCTTGCAAGCACTCCTTCTGTAAAGTGAAGTCTTTTTACCCACCTATTGGGTTTCCTACAGAAAGGTCCATCTGCGCTCCTGGAGCTGAGCTTTGTGGTCGGAGAGCGCACAGGTGGTTTGTACTGACAGCTTTTATTTCCTAGGACATTGACACACATCTGCTCAAATTAATTACTCTTCCAAGATCTTCCTCCTGACTCTTGGTGGGAATAACAGCTCCCTTGCCGATGTGAATACAGAAGAGGGGGATGTAAGATGAGGCTGTGTGGATTGGCCATTTTGCAGTTTATCAAAATGTAAGCATCAGCCCTTCATTTACACCCAAAAGGTTTGTCTATGAGCTTCAATCCATAGGCAAACACTCACCAGAGCTGTCTTGGATAAAGATTGGGAGAAAAGAGAACTGAGTATCTCCATACAGGCTGGGGAGATGTCTTAGCAGGGGTGAAGGGAGGAGGGAGAGAGACAGAAGGCAGCTGCTGAGCACGTTGCATCTACACTACACGTAAACCTTCCCCCATACTTCCAAGTTGAACTTCTGACCTTATTAGTGCCATGGCTACAATGAAAAGACATCAGAGGATGGAGATGCCGAGAGAAGGAGGCCACAGATCTGCCTGATTGAGGCACCAGCTTCTCTCCAACCAGGGGTACAGTCATACCCAGGTCCATCTGCCAGGGTCAAAGCCCATTTACAAGCTTGAGAGGTGAGGTCAGAAGGCATCACCTGTAAAGGTGGCATCTTCCACAGCCAGAGCCCCATAAATGCAGGTACCATGATCCTGTTCTTTCAGGTGTGGCTGGGTTTTTCAGTAAGATCACTTACCTCAGTTTACCCCTCTAGTCTAAGAAGGAAGCAGGTGAAGAAATCAGATCCCCTGTGACTTAACCACTGAACATACTACCTCTTAGCAGTGATCATCGCCATTTGTGAATGTCCTGGGCCTCAGGTCAGAGTCAGCCAAGAGGAAGGGAGGAAGCTGAGAATGAGTTAAGTCGTTTAAACTCACAACATCACCTATGAACCAGAGACAGCAATACCCACCTCTGGTTGCTGAGAGAATCAATACTTAGCACAGTGCCCAGCAACTGAGTATCCCACAAAAGAAAGGTTAGCAGGGCCCTAGAGGCAGGGACCCTGTAGCAGAGGCTGCTTGCAAGGGGCCCAAGATCCCACTGACACAGACCACTGCATCATGCATGAGTCACCATATGGTGAGCCTTGGGGTTCCCACAAAGAGGCCCACATCCAAATCAAGGCAGTGAGCAGAGCGTATTTATTTATTCATCCATTTATTCATGAGGATTGAATTGAGTGCCAAGTATATTCCAAGCACCGAGCTTGGCCTACAAATACATCAATGATCAGATGATAGGTCCGCAGCAGGTGGCATCTCATGTCGGATTACAGGGAGGCACGACTAGGATCTGTTTGGGGCTGCAGACCCAGGCCACCAGGCTGATATACTGGTGCTAGTCCCAGGGAAGATGAACCCAGGGACAGGGGTGCCAAGGCCAGCTTACAGGAAGCAAAGGCCGGGAGTAAGGGGCAGGCTCTGGTGGAAACACTAAAGAGAAAGAAGAAAAATCCAATGGAAACTAATCCTGCGTGGATGAGAAAGGCATTGAAACACCTCCCACCTTCTCAGCCCCAGATCTTGCCCTTGGCCACAGGAATGTCCTTGAATCAGCAGGATTCCTTGGTCAGAGCACTCAGATCTGATTCTGCCCCCCTCGACTCCCTTACCCTGCAGTCCTTACCTCCCTCTCTGGCCCCTGAGAGGACTTGGTCAAATAACCTTTGAGGTCCCTTCCAGAGCTGGCCTTGTTGGAATGAAGCAAGGAAGGATTTACGTGTGAAAATGCCAGCTGCCCAAGAAGGACTGTGTGTGTCCCTCTGGCCTTTCTGGCTATCAATACCTTTTAAATATATATTAAAAGAGACAAATGTGCCTGTGCCCTGTTGAGGACAAGAGTTTTTGCAACTGGAGGAGCTGGGTGGTAGTGAGAGACCAGAGGGGATTCAGCTCTTTGGGGATGGCTGTGCTTTGCTTTCCAAGTTCCCCCTGTGAGCTGTCCCCAAAAGCAAACAGCTGCTGCCAGCTCAGTGACCTTGTTCACATCTCAAACGTTCTGAGCCCTATCTCACGGGGGGTTGCATCTAATTCAAGAGACCTGACTGCTTCAGTGAGACACAGGTGGTCAGCACTGCAGAGAACCCAAGCGCTGAGCTACCAGGAGTTCTTGAGTTTTATCTCAGGCCAAAAGCAGGTATATCTGCCAAGCCCTCCCCAAGAAGGCTACTACCATTTAGTTGGTGGCCAAAGTAAGATCGTGACTTCTGCTGGGAAGAAATAAGGGCTGTACACTTATAAGCTGCTAACTGTGCTTCATTTGGCCTGAGCAATGAGTTAAAACTTGGTAGTGCAGTGGTTCTCAAAGTGTAGTCCCCATACCAGCAGTATCAGCATCACCTGATCACCACCTGCGAACTCGTTAGACATGTAACTTCTTGGGCCCCTACTGAATCAGAAACTATGGGGGTGGGACCCAGTAACCTGTGTTTTCACAAGTTCCCCAGAGGCTTCAGACGCCTGGTGAACTTTGAGAACCACCAAGGTAAGTAGTATAACTAGGAAGGGCTATTCCCGGGCCCACTGCAAGTTGTATAGTACATGTCGGCCTGCTTGGTACATTTATGTTACCACCCAGCTGGGCTCCAGAGGGTACCTGATGTTTGTGACCCTTAGCAGAAAAGGTAGCTCCATCCTGAACAAAATTTCTTCTTCAGAGTCTCCTGATACCACAGCCTCTCTGCACTACCTCCCACAAAAGGATCCCCACTGTTTCTAGAATAAAATACTAACTTTCTTAACCTGAAACCTAAGGCCCTTCCAGTCTTGACCCGGCCAATTTCACTCTTACCTGTATCCCCTAGACCGCCGTTCTCAACCAGGGATAACTTTGCCACCAAGGAGACATTTAAAAGTCTAGAGGCATGTTTGGTTGTCATAACTTGAGGAGCCTAGAGGGGGTGCTACTGGCATCTAGAGGGTGACTGGGATGTTGCTAGCATCCTACAGTACACAGGAGAGGCCCCCACAACCACAAATTATCTGGCCCAAACTGGTAACAATCCACGCTACACTATCCCCATGGCAAACCATTCTTCATTCCAAGCACTTTGCCCCTGAGCTTACAGCCTTCACTTTTGGGAATACTCACCAGCTACCACACCTTACTGAACTCTCCTACAAGCCCCACTCCAGCTGGAAAGCTTTCCCGACCAGTCTGGATCACAGTAACCCCCTACCCACTGAACACCTACTGCATTAGCCAGGGACAGACCTTGTGTTATGCCTGTGGCCTCTCCTCCCCGTGAGACTCTAGAAGCCCCCCACCCTATCCCCCTTTATTCTTGTACACAGTGGGTCCCAGATAGGTGCTGGTTGCCTGGACAACCAGGCAGTAAGGAAGGGAGTTGGCTAGCAGGGTTCTCAACTCACCCTAACACTCTGACCACAAATACCCCAACAGAAGCCTCTCCCCAACAGACCCTGGCCCCAGGCACTGAGAAACCAGAGGGCCAGAAGATATTTCACCTCCCTCTGCATTCTGGGTGCTCCCCAAGAGCAGGCCAAGTACAGCCACACACCCGCAGAGGCAGGCGCTATGGACAGCTCCGGGTTGCTCACCTCTGCCCACCCCTCTCCCCACTGCAGCTAACAGTCTGGGGGGATTAATTGAATTCATGAATACAGTTTGACAAACGCGGCCGCCAAGTGACTGACAGCGGTTTTCATACTGAGCCCTGCAGAGCTGGAATAATTACACCGTATCAGGATGGAATTAGAAAGATCTCTTAATAATGCAGCTATTTGCTCCGGCAGCGGCATCCTTGTCCAACAAGGCGCTGCTCCTCCTCCCACCCGATTCAAAAGGCACCTCGCCGGCCTCCTGGTGCCCACGCCGCCCCACAGACTCCCTGGCTCTGGAGCTGATGTGCACATGGCCAGGTCATCCAGCAGGCCTAAAACCCCACGAGACTGAGCATAGCTGGCTGACGACTGACCACCTGAGCACTGCCAGGCTGGCCTTGGATGTGCACATGGCCAGGTCGTCCAGCAGGCCTAAAACCCCATGAGACTGAGCATAGCTGGCTGACGACTGACCACCTAACCACTGCCAGGCTGGCCTTGTAAACTAGAGTAAGCATGAGATAGGACAGAAATGTAACCCAAGAGCTCCCAACTTGCTCCCTTCACAAGTCACTGGCCCGGGAACCTGCACACTATCCATTCTGGAGAGATCAGGGTACTATCTATGTTCCTGGGGCCGTGCCAGGCAGTCCACCTGGGCCATCTCATTAGGCATCATTATGTGGTGTCAGAGGTTTAAAGTAACTTTATCGCCGTGACACGGGCGATAAATGGCAGAGCTGAGATGCAAGCCCTGAGACATCTGACCTGAAGTTCACGCTCTTCTCTCCATGTGACAGTGTGGGAATCCTTTTCCATGTCAACATGGCTGCAAGATTCCCTCCTACCTCTCACTCATGCGGGCCGCACTGCCTTCCCCAGGGGCCTCTCACCTCTGATTGTCAGTGTCATTACATTAGGCTTCTTTTCACTCCGATTCCCATTATATCATCTCAGCCTGGCTTTCTAAAGCAGCCCCATCATAAACATCAGCTTGATTACAAGCAGAGACCGTCGCCTTAATAAATAAGCATGCGTGATGCATACGGAGAAAGAAAGAGACACCTCTATATTTTCAGTTTTGTAAAGACAAATCGCCTCGATTGTTTAATCAATAAAAATGCCTCTCTAACTCCTACTGTTATTACAAAGCAATTTCAGACAGCGTGAAGAAGCAGCACCACATCTGTATCCCTGTCAGGGCAGACAAGGTCTGATTAGGCCGATGGATGAAGGATCAGCCCCGATGCCGCCGAAGCCTGTGTCTGGATCCCCCCTCCCCCGGGCCCCCAGCTGTTCCTGAGCATCTGGACCACACGGCTTGATCCCAGCAGCACCTCAGATGTGGGGAGGCAAAAGCACAGGAAGACGCCTCAGAACCGTGGGGCTTGATCTGATCAGGGAATCCTAGGGACAGATGCACTGTCCAGCCTTGCTGTGCTGCAGAGGGACGGGAGACCACAGAAGGAAGGCAGTCATCCTGAATGTCCCGTTGTCACCCTGCAGGTGCTGCACCTGTGACAATGAAGACACGCCTCCTCACTCTTCTTCCATTTCCTCTAATTCACCCTGAGGGCCTAGTATTCTACCTAAAACACACACCTGAGGAAGGAAGCAACTGTCAGTCTCTTAGAGAAAACTGTTCATTGATTTCCCCAGTGTCCACATGTGAAAGTCCAAACTCCTCTCTCTAAATTAAGGCCCTTCCTGAAATGGCCTTGCCTCCTTTCCCAGCCTGACCTCCTGTTTGCTTCCCATTCACCTTTTCTCTGGCTGCTCCAAACCTTTGCAGTTTCCTCAACACCCTACGTTTCATGCCTCTAAGACTTTGCACATTCTGGTCCTTCCCCTAAAAGAACATTCCCCAGATTTCCTCTTGGCAAACTCCTATTCATCCTTCACAACACAGTCTGATGCTCTCCCCTAAGGCTTTTCCTGCTCTCCCATGTACTGGTGCCCGAGAGCACCTCCTGCCCTGGCTGCCTTCAGCAAGCGGCCCTCTAAGTGTCAGCACACACGGGTGTGTACTTTCTGTCCTCAACTCCAGATTCTATCTATGTCCAGCTATCTCCTAGATAGATGCTCTTATACAAGCATCTCCAAAACGTAACTCTGGAGGCCAGGCGAGGTGGATCATGTCTGCAATCCTAGCACTCTGTGAGCTCAGGAGTTTGAGATCAGCCTGAGCAAAAGCAAGACCTGGTCTCCACTAAAATTAGAAAAATACTAACTAAGGTGTCATGACAGGTGTCCTGTAGTCCCAGCTACTTGGGAGGCTGAGGCAAGAAGATCTCTGGAGCCCAAGAGGCAGAGGTTGCTGTGAGCTATGATGATGTAATGGCGCTCTACCCAAAGTGATGGAGTGAGACTCTATCTCAAAAAAAAAAAAAAAGAGAGAGAGAGAGAGAGAGAAAGAGAGAGAAAGCAAACAAAATGAGACATAACTCTGAATTCTCAGCCCCCAAACTCACTTCTCCCCAAGGCTCTCCCAAACGCAATCACCTTTAATTCCTCCTTCTTCCTTATATTCCACGTCCAAAATCAAGTCTTATGAACTCTATCTCAGAAACATATCTAGTGCAGAAGTAATTCAGTGTCAGTGGAGGAAGAACATATTTTTCAGTAAATGGTACTGATATACTTGGGTACACATTTGCAAGGGGTGAAAAGGAACCTTAATCCATACTCCTCATCATATATAAAAATAACTGAAAATGGATCACAGTATAAAATCTAAAATTATAAAACTTCTAGGAGAAAACATTTGTGATTTTGGATTAGACAATGAATACTTAGATACAATACCAAAATCACAATTCATAAAAGAAACATGGACAAAATTAGACTTTATCAAAATTAAAAACAACTGCTCTCCAAAAGGCATTATTCAGGGAATGAAAAGAACCCAAAAGGATTGATAGCAGGATCTCAAAGAGATATTTGTACACCCCGGTTCACAACAGCATTATTTGCAACAGCCAAAAGGTCAAAGCATAGCCTGGACAACATAGCAAGATCCCATCTCTCCAAAAAGGAAAAAAAATTAGCTGGGTGTGGAGGTACACACTCAGAGAAGCTGAGGCAGGGGAATCATTTAAGTCCAAGAGTTCAAATTTATAATGAGCTATGACTGCCACTGCACTCCAACCTAGGTCAAAGAGCAAGAAACACTTCCCCACCCCATCCCCCAAAAGGTGGAAGCAAGTCAAGTGTGCATCGACAACAAGCTGAGTGTGTAAACAAATTATGGTATTATATACATGCAATGGAACATTATTCAGCCTTAAAAAGAAAGCAAATTCTGATGCATGCTACAACATGGATGAACCCTGAGGACATTATTCTAAGTGAAATAAGCCAGTCACAAAAAAAGGCAAATACTGTAACATTCCACTCACAAGAAGTACCTAGAGTAGTCAAATTCGTAGAGACAGAAAACAGAGAGGTGTTTTCCAGGAATTCTGAGAAGGGATGGGAAGTTGTTATTTAATTAGTACAGAATTTCAGTTTTGCAAGATGAAAAGAGTGTTTAGTTTGCACAGCAATGCAAGTGTACTTAACACTGCTGAACTGGAGACTTAAAAATGGTTACGATGGCAAGTTTTATGTTATGTGTCTTTTGCTACAACTTTTTTTGAAATGAAACTATAAAATCTGGACCATCGAGATAAGTATGTCAAAGAGGATGTCTTCTGGAACCATTTCCTAAATGACAATAAATGAATAGTCTGTGCTAAAACAATTGCTTATGTTTTATTGTTCTGTTTTCATAAATATACTTGGTCTTCTGATTTAGAGAAAGAGAATGAAGGTGGAAGAGAAAAGATAAGCCACAGACTGGGAAAAAAAACATTTATAAATTCCTTATCTTATAAAGGATTTATAGCCAGAATACATAGAGAACTCTGAGAATGCAATAATTAGTTGTTGACCAACCAAAACACAAATGCACAAAAGACTTAAAAAGACAGTTTGCAAAATAGACTTAAAAAGACACTTCTCCAAAAAAGACACAGGGGTTACAAATAAACAGATGGAAAGATATTTACATCATCAGTCATTAGGGAAATGCAAACTAAAACTACGGGGAAATACCACTATACACCTACTAAAATGGAGAAAAAAAATTTTAAGTTTCTTTTTTTTCTAACGACACTACTGAATGCTGGTGAGGACATAGAGCAACTGGAACGCTCCTGTATTGCTGAGAATGCAAAATGGCATAGCCACCGTGGAGATCAGGTTGGCGATTTCTTAAAAAGCTAAATATATATTGTATTTCCCATATGACCTACAGATCCCAGGCCTAAAATACCCAACAGAACCCAAAACTTATGTTCACATAAAAACCTGTACTTGAATGTATGGCAGCCTTATTTGAAATTGCCCCAAATTGAAAACAACCCAACTGTTCTTCAACTGGTGAATGAATAAACAAACTGGTATTTCCATGGCAATGGAATCATATCCAACAATAAAAAGGAGTGAACCGCTGATATATGCAGCAAACTGGATCTCAGACGCATCATGCCAATGTCAAATCAGACTCGGAAAGCTACACACGGTATGATTCCATTTATGCGACATTCCGGAGAATACAAGAGGATCGGTGGTTGCCGTGAGTGGGAGATGATGGGGGTGGGGGATGTCTACCAGGGGCCTGGGGGGATTTGGTGTAGAGACATTCCACATCTTGATTGTGGTGGTGGTTACATAATTTATGACTTTGTCACAAGCCACGCAACCTTATGCTAAACAGGGAATTTTACTGTGTGTAAAACACACCTTAATAAGCCTGGAAGAGCACAGATCTGGACCTGCCCACACAGATCTGCAGCCTCTGGGGCCACTCTCTGTCCAAGCCTGTCAGTTCTCACCCAGCCTACGGCTACTCATTGCATCTTAACTTTTCCTCCTCTATAATATGTTCTTTAAAAGCTGTCAAAACTACTTTTTTCAAATATACATCAGACTGTGTCACTTGCCTGCTTAAAATCCTCCAATGTCTTCTCCTTTTAGAATAAAATCCAAATTCCTTCCCTGGCATGCAAAGTCAAGTCTGCCTCTCTGACCTCATCTCATGCTACTCCCCGCTGACCAGCCTCTCTCTATTCTGAGACCCAAGCACATCTCCACATTGGGGATTTTGCTCCTGCCTTGTTCCCTTTACCTGCATCCTCATTAGCATTTAGTATTTTCATTTAAAAAAAAAAAAAAAAAGAAACTTTGAATTTTTTTTTTCTCCATTTTAGTAGGTGTATGGTGGTATTTCATTGTGGGTTTAGTTTGCATTTCCCTAATGACTGATGATGTAAGTAAGTATCTTTCCATCTGTTTATTTGCAACTCCTATGTCTTTTTTGGCAAAGCGTCTTTTTAAGACTTTTGTGCATTTCTGTAGTGGTTGGTCCTCATCTCATTATTGCATTTTGAGAGTTCTTTACATATTCTGGAAGGCTCTGCCCTGACCTCAGTGTGGCTGGTTCCTTCTCATCTTTTGGGTCTGATGTAAATATTGCCTCCTTAATGCACTTTCCAAACCCCCTACCTTTCTGCACCCCCACATCTTAGGGTTTTCACTTTTTCATGGCACTTTCTGATAATCTTTCTTTCCCACCAGTTGTCCCCACTCCATGGCAGCACCATCATGCAAACTTGTTTCCAGCAGGATTTTTAGTGCCAGGGCATGGCATGGCATACAGTAGGCACTCGATAAATGCTGCTTGAGCTGGACTGCTATATTCAGGTAGAAGTCCGCCTCTGAGCCTCCCTGGGCACTCACTGAGGGGGAAGGTGTCATTTAGACATGGAGGAAGCTGCTGCCTGTAGGAACTCTCATTCTTGCTGCTACTTTGGGGAACCCCCAATGGCTGGTTAGCAGCAGAGCCCGGGCTCAAACCAGGCAGCCACGGGCTGGAGGCATTTGCAACCCTCTCCACCTCCCGCTCTGAGTAAATGTGGAGATAGTGAGGAAGCAGGAAGACACAGCAAGATGGTGCCAGATCACAGAGCAGTGGGGCAGACAAGGGGGGCATTGGCCAGCTCATTCTAACCCTCAGCCTTGCCTGACTCCAGCTCCAAGGCTGAGGGGCAGCTGCAGAGTGGCTATTGGGACTCAGAATCCAATTCTGCCAAGCTGCACTGAACACCCAGCACTGTGCTAAACATCTGTGTGTCCGTGTCTACAGAAAGGAGGGAAGGTGGGACACTGAGTTAGTGGATGTCGGAATAGCCTAGAAATTCTAGCTGTGCCATCTCATTGAACACCCAGGACAACCTTGTGCGGTTGGCATGGTGTCCCCATTTTTGTGATCTACTGTATATGTTGGAAGTGACAGAGCTTTTAGGGTCTGCATCTAAGATGGTTTGCACTGTGCACCTAGGGGTAGCTCTAAACCCTCTCTCTGCGGCGTCTATTGAAGCGTTAATCCAACATCCTCTCAGCCCAAAAGAGGAGGAGCAGGCCAGAGAACCCCAGAGGACCCTGCTGCTGGGTGACATCCGGCCTCCCCATTCTTCTCTCTGAGCTGTGCTCACCTCCGTTCTCTAGGTTCTCATTTCCTGTCACCTGTGGGGGTAGAAACACAGCAGAGATCAACTTCAACCAGAGCCCGGCCCCCAGGAGAGCAACTGGGCCCCTTCTGCCTTCATCCTCTCTGGCCTTGCTTTTCTCCTTGCTGCTCCCCTGTCCCCGTGTCTGCCTTGTCTCCCTGACCCTGCCTGCCTCTCCACTCACCTCTATTTCTGTATACATGCACTTGCCACCATCCCCTTCCTAACTCACTCCCTTCAACTGTTCAATTCACACTGCCCAAAGGAAAAGACCCTGCCAAATCAAGGCTCAGGGAATCAACGGTACAGAAAGGCTGTGGTTCTGGAGCCCATGCTGAGAAGTCTGTAAACTGCACAGGAGTTCCTGGGTGCCTGGACCCTGCTCTGGCATCACAGTTCCTCATTAAGGCCTTGGCCTATTAAATAGCACCTGGCCTATGGCCAGGAAGGAGAGGCTCTGTCCAGCAGGTGCCCAGGACCAGCTCAGCGGCAGCCTAGTGGCGCAGCTGGAGAGGCCTGGAGCCAGGAGGCCAGGGACTGGCATAATTTCATGACTGGCCTTTCCTAGCCGACGAGCAAAATGACTCTAGCTGATCCCCTAGCTCCCTAAATCAGCTTCCTTTTATAATCCCCCTGCCTGGCAGGAAATGTCCCCTTAAATCTTAATGATCTGCCTTCCAAGAAACTCCCCAGTCTCTTTGGCCCCTGGAAGATCAGGGTATGGCAGTGGGGAAAGGGCACAATGGACGCTGCGGAAACGGTGTCCACAGGGGCTCTCATCCATCTTGCACTGGGCAACTGCCTTCAGAACTGGAAGCAAGAAGCCCCTTCCAAACCAAGAGACCTCCATCATTCCATTTAGTGCTTCTCAAAGGACTCCTGCTCTCTACACTCTCCTCTCAGGCCACAGACTACTCAGCCCTCTGAAACCCACCTGACCCTCGGCCAGCCCAGGATTCCCTATTTCTAGGATGGAGCACCCAGTTCAGGAGAGCACCGCGCTATGCCCCCCACACACAGCGGGATAGAGTGGGAAACTTTCTCTGAAAGAAAGGTATCCTATGACCTTCTGGATTATTCAAATATTAACTACCTAGATACACAGTTTCTCCTATATTCTCATTATCACCTCTCTTGCTGAAGCTAAAAGTGCAATTTATCTCCATTCCATCCAGAGAAGATGCTTCAGGTGACTCCTGGGGGAAGGGAAAGATGACCAGACAGAGAAGAAGGGGGCCAGCTGGGGGGACAAAGAGCTGAATCCTTGTTGAATCCTTCCAGCTCCCCTCCCCAACTTGGGCAAGAGCTCAGGCAAGACCTTGACCAGAATGCTGGAGGTCACCCAGAACAAAACAACAGCCGGCCATGTCCTTGGCCCAGCACAAACTGGTGGTCACAGAGGGGACCTGGGGACATAGGCTCACAAGGACCCACCTGGCTCCAAGAGCTCCAAGCATGACCTCAGCCTTTTCACCTCTTGAACCCTCCCTGGTGGCACCGCCACTTACCCCTGGCTAGGGTGGCTGTCCGTGACTTTCAGAGCTATAAGCAGGGTTCCTCTTCATTGACCTTGAATTAAATCCTGCATTCTTGGCTGGCCCCTTTCCTTTCTGTCTCTGCCCTCTCTCGCCTCCCATTAACTTTGGTCTCCACCTGCCCAAGACATGAAAAAGCTAAGCACAGGCAGGCAGATCCTTCTCTGCTGCTCCTATCACCCCTAGCCAGTCAAAGTTCCCACCAGTGAAGGGCAGCTGTCTCTTCACACTTCCACCCCCGAGGAAGGGAGCAGACGGGGAGGCCCCAGTCTTCCTGAAGTCCAGCCTGGCCTAGCAGAGGAGACAAATCCATTACTAACTTCTATTATTGCAATCAATTTTAAAGTTATTATTGTGGATTCTTAAGATGTCAACAATGAGGAATCCTATTGTCCTACTAATTAATTCAGCAATCTCCCTGAAATAATAGGAGTTGTAATTGTAATTCCAAACTCACCCCTCAACCACTGGAATCAACTAATTAAACAACAATCAGCCAGCACTGGGCTTTCATGGGGAAGATGGACTATTCCTTTTTATAGCTGCAATTAGGCGAAACATCCAATAATCAGAATGAAATACAAATTTACCTAGGGGCCTAGTAAATTATGGCCACTCATACTTGGTTTTCCTATGGTCACCTTCCAGAAAATAAAAGGGGCTACACCGTTCTGCTGCTTGCAGCAGGTGCCATCTGAATCACCTTTGAGCCGCTTCTCAGGGTCCCTCCCCAATACCGGGGGGCTTTCTGTTGCTTGTTTCATAAGCACAAGGTAAAGGCAGGAGGGTGCTGGACAGCCAGCTGCAGTCCTGCCAACGCCCACAGGGATGCCCAGCAGGAAGTTAGAACAGCTGTGCTTTCTGGAGGGAGGATGGTGGAGAATGAGGCAAAAACAAGACTTGTGCCTATACTTGTGCAAGGCATGCGCCCCAAACCCATATGCACAGTCGCATAAGCACAACCCATTCAGCAGCAGCCAACACCTGGCCGGACACACAGTGGAAAGAAAACCCTTTGAGTTTCCTGGAAAAATGTTCTGGAGGGTTGGAAGATGATGGGAAGCCCCATGCAGCAGAAGGGAGAGAAGTAAACCAAAGCAGACGAGTTTCATGAGGAAATACAGAGGAAGGTGTGCAAATTAAACCAGGCAAGGGGCTGGGTGGGCAGAGGGGAGGAGAGGCATGAGATGGTAACTGGAAAGGCAATAGTACCAAGGGGCCATTGGCCTCACAGGCTAAATCAGTGGTTCTCAACCTTCCTAAGGCCACGGCCCTTTAATACAGTTCCTGTGGGTCACGACCCACAGGTTGAGAACCACTGGGCTAGATGGAAAACACTCACTCTTCAGAACTCGCCAAATGCTCGTGCCCACAATGGGGGGATTTGCACATCCCAGCATCTGCATGCCAACCTGAGTCAGCTCCACCGGTCTAAGGATGGTGGGCATATGGCAGGGGCCTCTGGAGCTCAGCAGGCTGTCAGGCATGGAGCCCACTTGCCACTTTCCATATCTCTCAGAGGGCAAAGCAGGAGTTATGCTATTAAAAGCATGACAGAACTTTAAAGACATTCAAGTGAAGAGATATCTTTGCAAAAGACGTATTCTGTCCCCTCACCCTCAAAGTCAGAAGTTCCTTGAGGTCAGGGACCCCTTTCCTGTCCCTCAGGATAGACCCAAGCATACACTAGGCTCTCAGTAAGCACTTGTTAGAGACACCAGGCCATGAGGCACCCCTCTGCTCAGTGAGTACCATGGGACACAGAGGAAAAGGCCTTCCCTCCCCACAGATTGGTCGATGGGGTGCTTTTGTGCATACCAAGCAAAACTCTTAAGAATTCATTTATTCAGACATATTTATTGAGCATCTACTACTCCATACCTATGTGGCAGGCACCGTAGGTTCAACTGTGAGCAAGACACGCTCAGCCCCTGTCCTGACAGAGCCTCCAGTGCCAGGGAAGAGATAGTCATCATCAGCCAAGGTGTGTACCAATGCACTTGATCTTAGCCAAAAGGCCGGGAAGTGATACATGCGTACCATGCAATGCCAAGAAGGCAGGGGGTCCTATGGCCTTCCCAGGGGAACAGACATTCAAAATGAGACATAAAGGATAAACTGGAGCAAGCCAGGTGCTTCCATTCTGTCACCTGTAAAGATGTAAGAGAGACCGGGTTGTCGTGAGGAATAACAGAGATAATGTAAATATCAGGTGTCTCAATAGTCCCTGTTATTTAGAAAGCCCCGTTGACATGTTGCTGTTTTGGCTATGATCGCTGTCATCAATGATCATCCATCCATCATTCTCTCTTTGGGAGAAGACCCAAAACCATGGAGGCCCAATCCAGCCCAGCGACTTGACGTTGGATGGCTGCTCCCAACACTGTTTTCTGCCTGTTCAGCAGAATCACACAGCACAGCCACTGCTCTGTTTAACCAGCATTCACAGAGCCTCACCACACACCTGGCACGTGCAGAACACCGGGAGGTGTGTGACTTGCTCTTAAGAAGCTTATGAGAAGGGGCAGCACCTGTGGCTCAAGGAGTAGGGTGCTGGCCCCATATGCCAGAGATGGTGGGTTCAAAACCCAGTCCTGGCCAAAAACTACAAAAAAAAAAAAAGAAGAAGAAAAAGCTTATGAGAAGATACAACAGTGAGCTAAATTCTCTACTGTATGGTCAATCTCTGAGACACTGGGGTGGGAAGAGGATTTGTCAAGAGAGGTTCTCAGGGCTATAAGCACCTCCCCAGGAAGCAGCCCCCAGGTGTCAGTCAGTGGGATGAATCAGCAGAAGCCTCCAGGCCTTGCCAGGGACCCTGCTGTAGCAAGTTCAGTATGGGCCTCTAGGGTGTGAAGGGACCCAGGGAGAGCACTGGCTTGGCTGTCCATCCAGGCCAGACTATCTCCAGATCTAAAGGGCTGGGAGGGAGGCGCCTGTGGCTCATCAAGTAGGGCACCGACTCCATATACCGAAAGTGGCGAGTTCAAACCAGGCCTCAGTTAAACTGCAAAAACAGAAAAATAGCCGGGCGTTGTGGCGAGTGCCTGTAGTTCCAGCTGCTCAGGAGGCTGAGGCAAGAGAATTGCCTATGCCCATGAGATGGAGGTTGCTGTGAGCTGTGTGACGCCATGGCACTCCACCGAGGGCAATAAAGTGAAACTCTGTCTCTACCAAAAAAAAAATAAAATGAAAAATAAAGGGCTGGGAGAGGGTCCCTGAGTTCCAAACGCTGGGCCTCTGTAGCTTCCTGGCTCCTAATTCAGGCCCATACATACATAGTCTACAGTAGACAGGGCCTGCTGTCTCCAAGTGCAGGCCTCATCCACTCCTGTGCCCAACCCTGGTTTGCCCCATTTGTCTGTGTATCTCTTGTGTATCTGCTCAGTGACCGTCAAACCCCAAGTGCTCTAATTGGGACTTTCTATCCAAATGTTCACCTTTCATCCAGTGGGAGACATCTGATTTGCACCTCAAAGGGCTAGCTAGAGCTCAGAAAGCTGAGCCACGGCCAGGGGTCCTCAGCAGCTGTGATGGTCTCAGGGAAGCACAGCATTGAGGGTTGCACTGAATGACTCCTTGCTTCTACCCAGCTTCCCCTCAGCAGCCAAGTGCCAAGGTCTTTTTCATCGTACCCCAGCTCTTGAAAACTATAAAGAGTCTGATGGAGTATCACGTTCAAGGGGAAATCCTCAACACAGATGACAAAAGATTTATACCCTGATGACAAGGGCAGGATTGGCTTTATTGACCAAGCATCACCATCATCAACACACATTTATGGGGCTCTCAACACTGGCAGAACCAACCTGTTTGTGGCCTTGGGGTTATTACAACCCACAAGAGGTCAGTTTGCTTTAAATGCACTTTAAATATCTCAAACTATAAGACACTGTGATTTCATAACACTGGAGCCTAGAACTCAGATCAATGGATGCTTATTGTGTGAATGAATGAATGAGTGAATGAATGAAGTGCAGTCACCTCTCCCTGGCTTTGGGCCTGATTATCTAATTTATGGATTATGGGGGCCTCTTGCTTTTCAATCTTCTCGCAGAACATTTAATGGCCTTACTTGGGTCATTTCATTACTAATTTGTACCTCGGTCAGAAGGAGAAGGAGGGGGGAGAGGAAATGAAAAGGGGAAAGACACAAATCCATCAGTGTTGTTCACTTTAGCAGCTTTGAGAGAGGGTTTAGCAGGGAAGAAAGATTGAAACTAATGGCTAAAGCAGGGCCTGGGAATTATCTGTGGATTTTATCTATGCATGACTTCTGGCATGAATTGCCATTTTGCTTCCACTCTTCCTAGAAAAATTCCCAAGAAAGGCAAAGCTTTAGGATGTGATAATGATAAGAGGGGAGAAAGAGAAAGAACCCAGTCAGGAGAACGCAGCCGGCAAACCCTCCCAAAGACAGCCTGTGAAGGAGATAAGGGCTCTCTCTCCCCCTACAACCTGCCATTGCTCACTCCTGCCAAGGTGCAGGGGACTTGAGGTCAGCTCCCAGCTGCCCTTCTCCCCGGGGCATCTTGACCTCCTTCACCCAAGCCTGAATTTTTATAGGTGAAGGCATGTTTGTACAAGGGATGTATTAATGGACTGAAGGTTTGTGTCCCCCAAAATTCTATGGCGAAAACTAACACCCAAAGTGATTCAGTATTAGGAGATGGAGACTTTAGAGGCAATTACGTCACGAGAATAGAATCCTAAAGAATGAGATTAGTGCCCTTAAGAGACACAAGAGCTTCCTTTCTCTTTCTCTGCTCTGTGTCCCACCAGCCTCTAGATTTGATGGCACCTTGGTCCGAGACTCCCTAGCCTCCAGAACTATGAGAAGTTCATTGTTGTTTAAGCTGCCCAGACCATGGTGACTTGTTATGGCAGCTGCAGTGGACTGAGGCAGGATGCCTCCAGTGACTTCCTACCCATTCAAGGTCAAGAGCAGGGCTGTGCCAGAGTGACAGCCTTGGTCCTCCTAAACTGTGCCCCCACACTAAGTGGGTCCATCACCCAGGAGACTGTAAGAATCCCAGGTCACTTTAAAGACACTAGAGATTCCTCCTGGCAGCCCAAGCCCTACATGTTACCCAAGCAAAGTCAGGTGTCAGAGATGGACATCACGGTGGGGCTGGCGAGAGAGGAGGAGAAGGAGAGATGACAGAGGTTGACCAGTGGTGAGGGCCAGGGGAGGGGTTGCCCTTGGGCCCAGTAGGAAGTGCCACCGGGATCTCAGCTTGGGGGTGTCAGAACACCGACTCGAACCAGCAGACCTCAGTTCAAGTCACAATTCTGCCACTTACTAATGTAGCAGGTATAAGGGCCCTGCCATCAGTTGGCCTTCCTAAAAATCAAAATCCTCCAGCAAGCTGAGGGAATAACCTAAGCAAAAGGGACATGTGGGCTTCAGGAAACAGGGGATGCAACTCAGGGAGAAGAAACACGCTGCTGTGCGTCAAGCGTGCCAGGCAACCAGCCCAGCTCGCAGGGAGCGCGCGTGGCTCCCCCAGGGCACTCCCCACCACACCCTCAGCCCCTGGGTGAACATCTCTCTAAGCTGAGAACGCTCGTGGAGACGGTGCTCTATCAAAACAATGGAGTAGGAGTGAGGTGGCTCACTAATCCTAGCACTCTGGGGACCGAGGCTGGTGGGTCACATGCGCTCGGGAGTGCGAGGCCAGTCTGAGCGAGAGTGACACCCTGTTTCCCCTAAAAATAAAAAATCTAGCCAGGGGTGATGGTAGGTACCTACAGTTCCTACTACTCGGAAGGCTGAGGCAAAAAGGATCGCTTGAGCCCCAGAATTTGAGGTTGCTGTGAGCTGCAGCACCACGCACTCTACCCAGGGCTACAGAGGGAGACTGTCACAAAACAACAAGAGAAAATGGAGTAAACCAAGAAAGACGAAGATGGAAAACCTTAGAAATAGGGATTGTCAATCAGAAAAAGGCAAAGGGGATTCCAGGGATGAGGAGATCAGGAAAAACTGTCAGAGAGCAAGCAGTCCAGACAAGACATAATGTTTGGGGGGAGGTAAGCACCAGAGGGCACAGTAGCATAAGAGAATAAATCCTCCCGACCATAATTAGAAAACCAACCAATAATGTGTATAATCAATGCTTTAAAATATAGCAATGCACACATTATTTATTTATTTATTTTGAGACAGACTCTCACTATGTCACCCTCAGTAAAGTGCTGTGGCATCACAGCTCACAGCAACCTCAAACTCTTGGGCTTAAATGATTCTCTTGCCTCTGCCTCTCCAGCAGCTGGGACTATAGGCATCTGCCACAACACTGGGCTATTCTTTTGTTGCAATTGTCATTGTTGTTTAGCTGGCCCAGACCAGGTTCAAACCAGCCAGGTTCCATGTACGTGGCCGGTGCCCTACCCACTCAGCTATAGACGCCGCCCAACACACATTATTTACAGCTATAGAGACAAGTAAACGTCAGAAGAAACAGTTAAAAGGTTGGAATCCATTACTTAAAAAAAGGGAGGCTGGAAAACAGAGGAAGATAGGATGGAGAAATTCATATACTGTTATAACCTTTCTTAATACTAACTAATAAACTACTACTGATTGTCATAGGAGGATTTTAAAAATCTTCAAATCCTGTTGCCAGAGGCTGGTGGTGAAAGGAGGCTCCCCCCTTGAGGAGAGGCAGCATGCTCTTTGACTTTGACCCTTGTCACCCAAGCTTCACCTGGCCTTGGGGTCTTCTCATTAGTGTTGTCACCGGTAGAATGGACCCAGAGCAGCTAACACTATTTCATGTAACTTTGCTATGGAAAGTTATATATAGCCCCTTTGCTACCTGGGTCCTTGGCCTTAATGCTGAGAAGCACAACTAATGAGATAATAATGATTAAATAAGACTTTTCTATCAGCCTGGAAATACAAATGGGAAAAGAACAAGAGGAACCCTGGACCTAGCTTGCCTGGCCTTTGTGACACAGTGCTACCCTCCCCCACTCAGGTTCCCACTTCACCCTTCCTAACTCCCACCTACCATGTAGGGGACACCACTATTCCCTCTCCTCATCCCCCTCCAAGTCTGTATTCACAAGAGTAGGCCCAGGATTTCTCTTCTGCCACCTTGGGGTCCTGCTTACTCCTCCTGTTTCCTGGCTATGACCCTCCTCTTCTCCCTGGGACTGACAATACAAGCCACTACCTTTAGGGAAGCCTCTCTTCCCTTCCCCCAAATTCAACAACAACAAAAAATCCCTCATATTCACAAGGGAATTCCCATATATAGAAATGGGTGCATGACAAGGGGAGCCTCTTATTCTTGGACTAAGTAGTAAACACCTCGAAGCCTTAGTTTTCTCATCTGTAAAATGGGAACAATGGTATCTATTCTAAGCCCAGAGTGGTTATCAGGATCAAGTCATGTAATGGAAAGCTGGCAGTGTAGCAAACTAGAGAGCCCCTTACAAATGTGAATTATTACTGTTATCACTATTATTGGTAACAATAACTTTTAAAATTAGCAGACAACAAAGAGATCCTTGAGTGGCAGGAGACCAATGAACTGAAATTAAAAGCCTCCACCAGGAATAGCCCTTTCCCAGGTTATCCACAGGGTGTACCCAGTCAGTCTATTATCTGACTTGCAGTAGTGCCAGCTGCCCCGCCTGGAGCTGCAGATACCTGGGGCACAGACCTCAGTGCCTCAGGCAAATGGCTCTAAACACCTGTGCCATCTCCCCTTCATAAAATCCAATTGCTCACTAATGCTCTTCGGTTCCTTTCATCCGAATGGCAACAGCCGTTGTTCTTATTGGATTGTGGATGAATCACTTGAAAAATATTTTGGGGCACATTATAGAGGCAATAACATAAAAGTACCTGGAAAATGGTTCTGTTTTGTTTTCCACTTTGCAAACCCAAACAGGAGCCTGGGGTTGTATTACATATTTTTGTCTTCTTTTTTTTAACAGAAGTGCTTTGCTCATTTCCTCTCCATGCTGGGAAAAGGGACAAGTTAATCACTCCTGAGTGGGAAGGGAAACCCCTCAGAGGGTCTAGCGCCATCTTTGGCAGGAGAGATTGAGCAAGAGGAGAGGTGAGGGCGGCTCCTGTGGCTCAGCGAGTAGGGCGCCGGCCCCATATACCGAAGGTGGCGGGTTCAAGCCCGGCCTCGGCCGAACTGCAAAACAAAAAAATAGCCGGGTGCTGTTGCGGGCGCCTGTAGTCCCAGCTACTAGGGAGGCTGAGGCAAGAGAATCGCTTAAGCCCAAGAGCTGGAGGTTGCTGTGAGCAGTGTGACGCCACGGCACTCTACCCAGGGCGATAAAGTGAGACTCTGTCTCTAC
>CAUYON010035884.1:0-18500 GCA_963573935.1 Arctocebus calabarensis
GTGATCAAGGAAATGCCATGAAGGATATCTGTAACAGTATGATCAAAATATTTCTGAATGTATATGAATCGTGCCCTGTGATTGCACCAATGTACATAATTATGATTCAATAAAATTATTAAAAAAAAAAAAAAGAATAAAGGCAGCCCCTCAGAAGAAAAATGGTCAGAATGGGAGTTAGATTATATTTCTCAGGAATCATTACAGGCATGATCATGAGTGGAAAACAGACTTTGAAAAGGGACATGATTGCGTGGTTGGGAAAGAGGTAAGATGATGTCCGAAGAATTTCAACAAGTTTTTCTGTGCGATGTGCTGCCCATCACAAAAACCTTCATTATAATGTGTTAGTTAAGGTAATGCCAGCTCTTCAGTAAACAAATACATTATGGCTCAAACCTGCTGGAAATTTACTTCTTATTCACATGAGTGTGTATTTTGTCCATATGTGCTGTTATAACAAAATACCTGAGCCTGGATAATTTATAAAAAGCCTGAATTTCTTACCATTCTGGAGGCTGAAGAGTCTAAGATCAGGGCAGGATTGGGGTCTGCTTCTTAGCTTAACATAACAATCATAGATATACCTTCCACGGTTGCCAGACTATTCTGCTCTCTGCTTCCAAGATGGTGCCTGATGGTTGCATCCTCCAGAGGGGAAGCATACCGTGTCTTCACATGGTGGCAGGGACAGAAGAGCAAGAGACCAAATGTTGTGTCCTTACATGGCAGAAGAGCAGAAAAGAGCAAAGGTATTCTCTCAGGCTCTATTATGAGGGCCCTACTCCATCCATGAGGGCCTACTCTCCTGACTTAATCACCTCCTAGAGCCCCGATCTCTTAATACTATCAAACTGGCCATTAAGTTTCAACATATGAATTTGGAGGGACATATTCAGATCATCAATTCTTGTTCCAAATTGGTGAGTAACTCTCCTGTAAGTGATAATTCAGGGAATTGGGCTCCTTCCTCTCTTCAACATATTTTTCCAATGTTGCAGAACTCATTGCTCATCTGTGTCAGGCCAGAAGAAGGAGAAAGAAGGCAGAGACAATGTGGGATGTTTTTATAGTCTGTGCTACAAGGGGGTATATGTTATAGCCCCTGGCATGTCATTGGTCAGAACTCAGTCACATGACCACTCCTAATTGCAAGGGAGCCTGGGAAATGTTATCTAGTTGTGTGGCCAGGAGGAAGAGGAGAGTTTTAATAGAGAGCTAGCCAGATTACAACACAAAAGGTTTCTATTTTATCAAAGTTGAATATGAGTGTGCTTTAGCGTGTAACCCCATGTAGAAAGAGCCACAAATGAAATCAGCTTTGTGCAGCTTATATTCAGGGAGTGAGAGGGCTGAGTGGGATTTGGCTAGGGCACAGTCTTCTGCTTCTTAGATCAAAATAAAAATCATAGATACACCTTCCAGGATGGCTGGATTATTGAAAATATAATACAAACAAGTGTAGGTGAAGCAGTTAGAAGCACTGAATAACCTGGGAAAGCCTGAGAGGTAGACCCTACTGTGACATCAAAATGCTATTTTAGAGAAGAATATGGTTTTCAGGTCTCAGGGCCATTCCGAGAATCAAATGCACGTGGGACCCTGTGCACTGGTTAAATGAAAGATGCCTACAACACTCTTCAGATTGCACATTGAACATTAGCATTCCTTACAGACATGCAACTCTGTTTTAACTTCTGGAGCTTTGTGCACGGAATAAAGAAGTCAAGGATAAGGACAGTTCAAGTTGTTGCCCTGCCCTAACTGGGACCAGCTTTCCTGGAGCATGACTGCTACTGTGAGGTTGACAATCAAGTGGGCCTTGAAACGGTTTATACAAGCTGATTGCTGCTAGAAACATAAGAAATTTGCAGGAAGTTTCATGCAAGGAACCAGAGAATAGGGCTTTGAGTTGTGTTAGTGGTTCCACTGGAAGGTTTCAGGGATGGTAAACAGCAGAGAAGAGACATTGTTAGATGAGGAACTGAACTGTAGAGATTTATTTGTGATTCTAAAGCCACCAGATGTTTGATTTAGTTATCAGCCACCTCACTGCCCTAGAAGAGAGAAGGGGTAGTGGGAAGGGAAGTTAGAATTTATGTACTGAATTCATTAGTAGGAATCTGTCACTTTACAAATGTGTTCAGTGTTGTGGTGGGAGGAGCTACGATGGCCTGGCTGCCGATCCCTGAGGGCTGGCTTGGATAATGTGAAGCCCTTGCATCAATCCTTGTGGTAGAAACATCAGCAACTTTTGGCAGAGTGGCTGTACAATTTGAGATCTGATAGTAAATCGGATGGGCCCTTTGGGTTCCCTCTATGGTGTGAGTAATCAAGCCTAAGGAAAAAAGAGATAGGCAATGTGACACCTTCTGTGAACTAGATTGAGTATGGAATTGAAATTAGGGAAGTCAAGTGTACCTCAAACTGTGAAGCAAGATAAATGGGAGAAGCCCCCCAGTCTCATTCAGCAGCCCCCCTAGTCTCGTTGTCCTCCTAGGAGGCCACATATAAGGCATTTCTCAGGCCCCATGGATGAGCCAGTGTCCCCCACAAGGCTGCATTGAACTTTGGAGTAAGTGACATGTGTATTTTATTTGTGGCAAGAAACCACATTTTAGCTTGTAACTTCGAGGAAATGTGGTCTGTGGATACCACTGAGGACTCTGGTGGGAGAGGCTGGGTAGTGGGCTCAAGTGTTAAAGGTACAAGAGGAGAGGAGACAGGTTCTTTTTGTCCCCAAGGCTCCAGCCCTATAGGGGAAGGAGAAGAGAGGAGAATCCGTGTTGAATGAAGGCATGGGCTGCGTATCACAAGGGGACACATTGGCCTCAAGTCAATATCATATTTTGGCTGTTCCCACATACTTCTAAAGGAAAGTTATGAAATTTATTTATTGGCTCTGGAAGAACTGTAAGAAGGTGAAGGATTCTATAGCATTGAATTCAAAGCACAGGTCCATGGCTTCTAGTGGCTTCTCATGAATACAGCCATTAGAGCAATGTAAAATCCTTACGCTACCTCATCCAAAAACTCACCTCCAAATCTCCATTATTCCTCAAGGATTAAAGAGTTGAATGTTTATTTCTTTTGACTATATGAGAGCTGAAAGGACTGTGAAGACACTCAAATTTATGTGGGTTCCCCTGAGTAGGCAGCTTGAAAATAAGCTTCATCTCAGTACTAAAACCAACTGGCCAGACTTTCTTGGGAGGTGGTGACAGATGCCTTGCTGGTACATAACTTATTGTAATAATGAAGTGTTGTAAGAAACAACGGTGCCACTAGAAATTATGTTCCTAGTCTTAGGGCCTTAAGACTCCTATCGATCTCAGGGATTTGATGCTTTTAATTCAGTTATACACTGTCAGCAGAGGGGAGGGTAGAGAGAGAGAGAGAGAGAGAGATAGCATAGGTGTTCCCATCAGTCGTATCTCTGAATGAGTGCCAGTTTGATTATTCATTTATTTGTTTATCCATACATCTAACTCTCCAAAGAAACACCAGAGGCAGCCAAAATGTGTTCGATCCCATTCCTCCTTCCTTTTTTTATTCAATAAACTAATATTCATTAAGATCTTATCACGTGCTCATGAGACTAGAGCTTTGAGCGAGACAGACAGCGAAAGGGCCACATTCTAGGGACACCTGAGGGTCACCAATCCAAAAGGCAATTCCTATCTATCCCATTATTTCCAGAAGGAGGGAAGGTGAAATGTCTGCCTGCACATGACTGCCCATGTGTTTTCCCTAGGGAGGGAGGAAGAGCCCATGTTTCAGCTGACCCCTGGCCTACAGACTCTATTCATTTTGAGTTGTACAGAGTTTGAGTCAGAGGTGGCTTTCTAAGATCTTCCAAACCCGTTTTAGCCAGCTAGTTTTTAATGCAATAACCACCAAGATATTCCATTATCTCTAGACCAGTGGTTTTTAATTTTTCCCCTTTCTAACAGCCCAAATTAGAAATAATGTGGAAAAATTTAGGAAACACAAGGGCAGAGAAAATAAATAAGACTGATTCAATGGTTTTATGTACTAACCAAAACTGATTGATGGGCCTCTAACTTGGGTCAGTTCTTTCCTCCTGGACACATGGCACTCTCTGGCTGAGGAAGGGACCACTGAGGGTGTTTGAGAGACACAGACCTTCTCTCCATCACCCAGCCTGTCCCAGAAGGCATTTGGCAGAGAAGGTGTAGGAGATTGCCCTGAGTTTGAAGACAGCTGGGAATGAGTCAGAAGGGACTTAAGGGCAGTACAAGGCCCCAGAGCCATGTTGATGATTTTTCAAGGCTTAAAATGAAACACATGGTTTGAGGCATGGGTTACGACAGGATAGAAAATCTGGAATTAGAAAATCACATTGCAAGGTGTTATAGCTAAGTCCAAAGGGGGATTCAGAGGTTTGCTATCGACTGAACTGATGGTTTATCTGTTGAACTCTGAGCACCTGTTTATAGAATGTGACACACACAGGTCCTTTGTTAGCTGGAGAGCATGGAAGAAGATGGTGGTAGAATTGCCTTGGAAAAGATGAGGGAAAGAAACTGAAGGATGGAGGGACAGCCGAGGGCCAGTCTCTCCCAGGTTCCCATGCAGACAGAAGGGCTTAGAAGCAAAACCGGCGGGGCTGTTTTCATGGGGAAGTTGAGGACACTCTGGGTATAAGCAGGGATGCTTCAAGGCTCACGGACTAAACATGCTAGACACTCTTCTATCTCTGTATGGAGCCAGCACTGCTCTTGCATCTTTAGATGCCCCAAGAGTTGGCACCTCCCCCTCGCCCCAGATAATCAGCACTCTTCAAGGGGCATTCTCAGCAGTGGTTCCCCAGAAAGCATCAGCTAAGGGGACAGGGACATGGAGCTTAGCAGACAATTTAGGGAAGGGAAGCACAGCGTGAGACGAGAGGGACAAGCAGAGGAGTTTTGGTCACTGTTCTTTATGAGACTCAGACAAGGCAAGCTGCACTGCAGAAACAACAGAAGATAACATAGCAACCAAGGGACGCTTTCTTTTAAACTCAAAACTAGGTCATGTGGTGGGAGACATAGTTGGATAATAGGATAGAGTATCTGAATTCAAGATTAGCCCAGAAAAATTGCAAAAGCAATGTCAGATTAACTTGATTGAAGGTTCCGTTTGATTAGATCCCTAGACCCTGCCAATATGTGCTCATTTACCCCGTCTATTGTCTAAGCAGAGCGGGAACCCACAGTCAACTTTACAAAACCAGCAGGAGCATTGCCAGTCAGCCTCTGGCTTTGAATTCTTTTGTGATCTAACATTTTAAGGAGGTTGTGTCAGTGAGACCTATTTAGAATACAAATGATTGCCTGAACTCTCTTAAGGCTTTAAGAATATATTTTAATCACCGAGTCTTCCTCTAAGCCCAGCAGAGTATTCATGAATAAATTGTTGTGCCTTTCAGTCAACAGGAATTGGGCAGACTCGCTGAATTAATGAACCTTTCTCTTTTCCTGGTCCTTCGCAGGGCTGTGGCAATGTGCATTTCTACTAGCTTTGTGAAATGCAGATGAAGTGTAATTTTCCCCAAATTGATCTGTTCTACATCACTGAATCTCAGCTATTGCGTTTTTATGCCAGAATCAAATTTAGCTTATTATTATTGTTATGGAAAATAATTATAATCCTTTAATTGTTGCGGAATTTGACAACTTTTTAAAATTCACAAATATTATTTAATTCTCTCGTGGTGATAACACTGAGGATGAAGCAGAACAGGATCTGGGCCCCCAGCTCTAAACTGACTCTTTTTTTCCAGATGGTTAATTGAGGTTCTTAAAGGTGATGTGGCTTGCCCCTGGCCAGGAGGATATAAGCTGCAGAAGCAGGAACGGGAGCCAGGGGAGTGACTCTGCAGGCCTGAGTTTGGATCTCAGAAACTCCTCTCTCCAAAGTCTATAAAGCAGCTTCGATCGCCCTTACCTCGCAGACTTACTGTGAGTGTGATGGGTACGTAGGCACCAGCACACGACTGTTGTCCCATCACCGAGTGACTGCAGTTTCTGTTTGGGGGCTCTGAAGCCCCCTAGGGCTGAGATGTGACAATATACAGCTCTCCCCTCAGCCAGCCTGGAGGGTAGGTGGCCAGCAGACACACCACGCACAAGCACAGACACAACCACATGCACACATAGGCACGTACGAGCAGGCAGGCTCCCCTCTGAAGAGGCCTCCTCCCCATCAGCCACTGTCTGGTCCCTGAAGTCAGCTCCGCAACTACCCCCTGCCTTGTCCCTGCCACACAGACATTCACGGCAGCCTGCGCAACAGATCTAAGTTTTACGGCCCTCTGAGGCCCTGGCGTTCATCTCCAGTCGGCTCTCACGTTTGCCTGCTGACTCATGCAAAGCTTTGGTCCTCTCCCTCTCCCCGTCCCAGAGACTCTGATGGGTTTGTCCTCACTCCCTGTTTGTCCAGTCATCATTTTGCCCAGAGTTTGATGAGGGTTGTAACAATGGCCTGGGACGATTCTGTTTGGGTCATATAGAGGTCCTGGTTCATAGCTCAGGGATACCAAGGCAAACTAGAGGGTGACATGTCTCAGTCTTTTCCTCATACTGTGACCTCATGTTCTCAAAAAGACTGCTGTACCTCCAGACACGTGTCTGTATATCAGACAGAAAGAAAGATAGAGGAAGGGACATTGCCAGCAATTTCTTATGTCTCATTGGTCTATAGCATGTCACATGACCACTCATGACTAGGAGGGACTCTGGGAAACAAGAGCCTTTTATCTTCTCTCCCCTCTATAATAGATACAGATCTCAGAGAAAGGGGTTAGAACTGGGTGGTGGTGAATCAATCTGCCAGACAGTTCTCAGTCAGGCATGTGAGGGCTGAGCTGGATTTAATTAGATTTAGAAGGAAAAACGTACGTTTCTTTCACCTGAATATAAGAAGGAAATCCATACCCTTCATACCTGTGATAAACCTATAAGTCTCTACTACAAGCTGGGGACTATGCTAGACATTGAAATTTGTGGGGAGGAAGATAAATGATTAAATATTCACTTAGCAAACACTTGCCACACGTTTACTTTGTGTCAGGTGGTGGAAGTTCAGAGAATGGAGACATGCCCTTGGTTGCCCACAGCACAAAGTCTATTTTGAAACAAAAGTATATGTGGTAGGAACGCAGAGGGGGACATTTAGATGGAAAAGTAAGGCTTCCTGGTGGAAGTGACACTGACCTGTCACCTTTTTTATCTCCCTCTTTTTTTCTGCGGTTTTTAGCCAGGGCTGGGTTTGAACCTGCCACCTCTGGCATATGGGGCCAGCGCCCTACTCCTTTGAGCCACAGGCGCTGCCCTTTTTTCTCCCTCTTTATGTTGGCCCTGTGTATGTTCTGACCCACTGCAGGGTAGGCGCTGAGGTGTCTAAGATCTCAGCCGAGACTGAGGGCATCTTTCAAGTGAAGTTAAATTCTATGCACAGTGATTGGGGGTTTTTTGTTGTTGTTGTTTTGTTTTTTGAGACAGAGCCTCAAGCTGTCACCCTGGGTAGAGTGCCGTGGCATCACAGCTCACAGCAACCTCCAATTCCTGGGCTCACGCGAGTCTCCTGCCTCTGCCTCCCAAGTAGCTGGGACTACAGGCGCCCGCCACAACGCCCGGCCATTTTTTGGTTGCAGCTGTCAATGTTGTTTGGCGGGTCCGGGCTGGATTCGAACCCGTGAGCTCAGGTGTACGTGGCTGGCGCCTTAGCCCGTTGAGCCACAAGCACCGAGCTGGTGATTGGGGTTTTACTCTATGCTTATGAAGTTTACAACTAAGAAGAGAAGAGAGAACACTAACAATAACATCATAATTATAATACTACCCCTACTTATCAAGGGCTTACTACATGCAAAGTTCCAAGCACTTTATATGTATTAAGTTATTTAATTCTCAGAACAATCCCGAAAGAAGAAATCTCCTTCACTCATCCAAAATTATCACCGTTCTCCGAAAACAGTGCTTCTCAACTCTCCTAATGCCGCGACCCTTTCATACAGTTCCTTATGTTGTGGTGATCCCCAACTGTAAAACTATTATCATTGCTAGTGAAAATAACTTTACGGTTGGGGGTCACCACAACTTGAGGAACTGTATGAAAGGGTCGCGGCATTAGGAGGGTTGAGAACCACGTTAAAGGCACATCAGCAGTGGATTCTCAGAAAGTTGCAGCTGAGCAGGAGAGGGTGGGACATAAGGTTACGGGAATGAGTAGATTCTCCAGGGACAAAGGTTCTATGTGAGGACACTGGAGAGGAAAAGGACCGGTGGTTTCTGATACCTGTGGGGCAAGTAGGCAGGATGCAACATAGAAACAATGAAAGGCCACAGAACAACAGTGGGGATTTTTTTTCCAAACTGAAAATTGAGTCAGATGGTTGGAGACACAGTTGGATAATGAGACAGATTATCCTAATTCAGGACTGGCCCTTAACCTGATTGCAGGCTTTATTTGATTGTCTCTCTAAACTGTAGTTCTATGTGCTTATTTATGCAGCCCATTGTCTAAGCAGAATAAGAACCCACGGTCACCTCTTAAAAAGCAGGCAGGAGCAGGACCGGGAGTCTCTTGCTGTGTTGTAGAGAGTGGCTAGAACCTCGAGAGAAAGCCCATCATCTTCTGGCACAAGGACAGAATTTGAGGCAGCTATAGTCACTGTCAGTGGAAAAGATGGACAGTGGAAGCTCCTTAGCTGACCGCCTCCCTACACTGACCACCTCCTTAAGTTGAGCTAATCTTAGACCAGACATGCACCCCATGTACGCATCAGTACGGCAGGCCTGGTTCCTTAGGTTGACCACCTCCGTGTGTTGACCAGTTTGTTCCTGTCCCAGGGGTGGTCAACTTACAGAGGCTCTACTGTATTTGAAAGAATGATAAAAAAGAGTAGGGGCCCCAAATTCAGTGTATAGACCCTCTCCAAATACCTGCTGATGTCTGGAAAATGCACACACAGGGATTTGAACTGCCCCCCAAGCGACAGGATATGCAATTTGGGTTCAACCAAGTCAACTTCCTGCTGAAACAAATCAATAAAACAAAATCTGCATCTGTCCCTAAGCACCCAGTGTCATTTCCCTCATTTTAGAGGTGCTTGTCCCAGACACTGTGGGTGCCCTGCCATATCCCTTTGGCATCATGCACAGCACCTGGTACTCAGCTGAGGGCTGAGTCCAGCTGCTGGAGCCTGCTCTGCCAGAGGTAGCCCCACCCCAGAAGCAGCCTCAGCCAATGGCTGATGGGAATTGGTTGATCAGTACCCCAGCTCTCTTGCTCCTGGCCACTTGGCCTATGCTGTCCCCCAGAGTGTCCCAGTGGGATTAAGCTCCAGGTTTGGCCCTGGCTTGATACTGCATCTCTCATTGGTTTACTTCTTCTCCCCTGCTGGTGCTTCCTAGGATCATCTCCCAATCAAACTACATGGGTGGGGGTGGGGATCTGCTTCTACAGGGAAAACCAAACAAAATGATAGGCTCAGGAAAGTTTAGCAAATTGTCCAGATTGCCAGTTAATAAGTGGGCAGCCAAGACTTAAGCCTATGGCTTACTGATTCAAAGCCTGACTTCTAAACTCTAGTTTCTTTATAATTCATGTGCACATGGAAAAAATCACTCCACTATCACCTCGATGAACTCCAATAAAGACCATAAAGGCTGAATTCTTCTTTTATCCTTTTGTTGTTGTTGTTTTTTTTGAGATAGGATCTTGCTCCGTTGCTCAGGCTGGAGATGCAGTGGCACAATCATAGCTCATGACAGTCTGGGCTCAAGTGACCCTCCTGTCTCAGCCTCCCAGGTAGCTGGGGCTCCAGGTGTATGCTACCATGCCTGGCTAACTTTTAAAAAATCTTATAGATTCAAGGTCTTGCTGTATTGCCTAGGCGAGTCTCAAACTCCTGGCCTCAAGTTACTCTCTTGCTTCAACCTCTCAAAGTGCTGGGATTATAGGTGTGAGCCACTGAGTCTAGCAGGAAGCTGGATGTGTTTGAGTGTAGAAGTTTTGGATTAGGAGCTTGAGGCCAACTGAATTATTCTCCATAGCAGAAGGAGAAGAATTTGGCTTCCCAGAGAGACCCAAGAGGAGGGTGAAACTGGGCAGAGGTGGGAGGGGGAAGAGGCAGCAAGCTGACAGAATCCCGTGTGGTCGGCCACGTGACCTTACATTCTCCCTGCAGTCTGAACTGTGATGTCTAAACCGGAGTCAAAGGCAGGACCCACCTCCCAGCGGGGGCTGTGAGTGTTGCTGTGTGGTAGGGAGGATTCGGCTGCCCTTGGCCTCCCTCAAGTGTCAGCAGCTGTGGGAACAGCTGGGGGACAGATTGATAACTCAGTTTTGAATTTTCCTTCACAATTAGCTCAAGGCCCAAGAGAGGTATGAAAGGAAAGGTCAGGCCTTCCCTGAGACTGCTCCTCCTCCTCTTCGGGGCCCACAGGGCCCCCAGTGTGGGGTGTCCCACTTCAGCCTCCTGCCCCTCTGGAAGGGGGCAGAGCAGATGCTGCTCTCCTGGGCTCTGCTTGGAAAGCAGAAAGGGAAAGGCTGGCAGAGAGCACACTGTGCGTTCCTCCCCAGGGGAGAGCAGGGCCCACCTGCAAAGTCTCTTCTGTAAGCACAGAATGTCCCCGAGGCATGTCCTCCTCACCCGGCTGACCCTGCACAGATGCAGCCTTCATGATATGCTGAACTCCTAGGAGACCACCCGGACTCTCAGGACAGCCGGGCCCTCGGGACGGCTCCTCACCGGCTTTTCTCTGCCACACCTGGGCTGTGGAACATCCCTGTGTCTCCTGTGGGGCCAAGACCTCAGGAACTCAGCTTCACCAGGCGTGTGAGTGAACCACAGACTCCAGGAAGCTCTGTGAGTGGAACAGGATTCAGATACAGCCGAAGGGTCAATGGAAGGTGACTTGTGAGTTTGCAGGCCTGAGTTCAGATCCGTTCTCAGCCTCTCCCCAAGATCCCTTAGGAAGAAGAAGAAAATGGAGATAAGTAGCACCCACTCCAGCACTGTAGTAAGATCACATGATGTCACCTTTATGCACCTACTAAGTACTAAATAAATGGGAAAGCAATTCTTAATACCTGGAACAGGAAGGATAGCACGATCCCATGTATGTAAAATCGTGCACTGACAGGATATTTATCAAACTTTAATAGTGGTTATCTCTGGGCAATGGGATTGAGGGATAATTTTTATTTTATTTGTCTGTGTGTTCCTTGAATTTTTTTTTTTACAGTACATGTGACATAAGAAAAATTGCTCATCTTCAATCTCAATGGGCTCTAGCAAAGCTGGATTCTTGATGTGCTTGAGGGTGGAAGTTTGGGATTAGAAACTTGGGGAGGCATAAATTGCTCTTCATTGTAGAGGGAGAAGAATTTGGCTTTCCCAAGCAACTTGAGAGGAGGGTGAGACTGGGAAGAGGTGGGAAGGGGAAGACACATCAAGTTGACAGAATCCTGTGTGGTCAGCAGCATGACCTTACATTTTCCCTGATGTCTTCTACTCACCCAAATGCTTGATGTGATTGTTGTGGTAACTGAAATTGGGGCCCAATTTCATGTAAGAATTAAGGTGGAGTATTACAGAGACAGCATCTGAAGACATATCACCCACAGATGGACCAACCATCTATTCTATTCTTCCAGGAATCAGTAGAAATCTTGGGAAGACTTTTGAGTTACAAGGGACATGGAATTGCTGGGGCTTTAGCTAAATTCTTCCAGCTAACTATTGTGCATAACAAACATCCCAAACTTAGCGGCATAAAACAATGATATCTTTTATTACCATCTCCCCAGGTTCCGGGGGTTGGCTGGACAAAGCTGGGCAGCTCTTGTGTGGAGTCTTTCCTGTGGCTATAGCTGGAGTCGTTGAAAGCCTTCCCCATTCACGGGTCTGGGGTCTGGGCCGCAGAGGCTCAGACAGTTGGCTGAGACAGCTGGGGCTCCTTAGTACTTCTCCCCATCTCTATGGTGTCTCTACAAATGGCGTTGCCAGCAGGGCATCTGAGGGGGGGGGGTCTGGACTTTTTACCTGGCTCTTTGTGGTTCCAAAGGCATGTGTCCGAGAGTGAGCCAGGTGGAAGCTGTATTGCCTTCCTGAACCAGCCTTTTCGAAGTCACACAGAGTCACTTTCATTAGTTGAAAGCAGTCAAAAGGCCCACCCAAGTTCAAGGGGACCCAGCCTCCATCTCTTGATGGAGGAGTCGCAAGGTTCTGGAATAAACATATGGCATTGAAAACATTACTGTGGCCTTTTTTGGAAAATGTACTCTGCCACAAGACAGTTCACAGATGTTGAGGGACCAGGCGGTCCCCAGCTGATATCTGACTTACAATCAGGAAAACACAACAGAACTATTTTCTCTTTTTTAATAAAAGCAAAATATTAACAGAAGTAGAATTCAAATCAAATCTAAGGTTATTTACAAGAACATGGATGATGAATAAGGACTTTTATTGTAGCAGATTTATTGGAATTGGCTGTGAAAATCATAACGAAAATGAACGAGCCAGAAAGAAAAATGTTACTCTCTTGCTCAAAACTCTTTCTGGATGAAGCTAGCAGTGCTGGAAACTGAACGGGAAAAGCCTGGAAGAAGCCCCAGGGTCAGAGGCTCAGGCCTTGGCTGTTGGCACAGAGTGCAGGGATCAGCGTGAGAGATCGCTGACATGAGCAGAGCCCAGGATGGGTGCAGGGAGGGGGGACCTCGGCCCAGCAGACACCTGTTGTTTCTATGTGTCACTTAATCTTGCACATGTGTGTTCCCTCAAAGGTGACACCTGGGGGCCTGGCCTGCCCCACCCTAGACCCCAGCAAGTGAGTTGAGGGCATCTGGACATTGGCCTCCTTTCATCCCGGGGTCCCTGGAGCGCCAACCTCACTGACCATCTTCAGCAGATGAGGGTCCTTCCCCACGAGGACCTGGCTCCCTCTCTGGCTCATCACTGACACTGCGCCTAGAGGGAGCCCCAGGGTCATTTGGATTGGGAAGCAGCTTTTGGGTGGAGAAGGATTGTGAGGGCACCTCTGGATACAGAGAGAAGAGGGCCTTGGTCAGTGGTCAGTGGGTGGTGGAGCGGTGATACAAGTTGAAAACATTTCTTAAGCTTGGGAAGGAAGAGGAAGCAAGACGGGAGGTAAACCTCTACGAGCACTTGGCCACTGCCCCTTTCCTCCCAGAGTGCCGGGGCCAACACTCCGGGGCTCCTGCCCCCACCCTGCCTTCAGGAAGCCGCAACTGCTGCTCCTGCACCCCATTCTCTTCTGACTTTACTGGATGACACTGTGGCCCATTCTTGTTCTGGCTTCTTTGGAGATGGAGCGCAATAGATTAGCACTTTCTGATTTCTCTTTAAGTAAGTTGCCCCCTTGATCTTCTTTCTTCAGTAATGCATGTCTTGCAAAGACCTTAGGGATCATCTAATTCTACCTCCTTATTTATAAGTGAGGAAACTGGGGACTAGAGAGGAGAAAAATGATTTGCCTGCCATTCTCCCCACCAGCATTTCAACAAACACTTGCCAAGGGCATGGCACAGACGTCCCTCCCCGCTGCCAGCAGCCCCCTCCAGTTCTCCTCTCTGCAGCAGCCAGGCCGTGTGAAGCTCATGCCAAGACTGTCAACCAGAAATGTGTCTTCTTTCTTGAGGTGCGCTGTGGATCTGCAAGCTGGCCCCTCAAGACCCCAGCAGTGCAGCCTGCTTGAAGCCCAGCACACAGTAACCCAGAAACATATGTGGTGAGCAATAAGAGTCATAAATTTTATGAGATTATGTGTTCCTAATGTGAGATTTCAGGCTGATCTGTTTGTAGAGCTATGCCAAGCTTCAGCATGATTCAATCAAGTTGTGCTTAATCTTCCCTTATTTACTCTGGGTAAGGGTGAGTCACAGAGTATGTCTCTAGTCCAGTCTGCTGAACTAATTTGCCCCAAGGATTCTGATGGACTGGTGATTTGTATTCTCCAAATGTTCAGAGTTTATTTACTTATAGCATTAAATGGCGTCTGGATTACATACAGTGAAAGTCTGTATCTGTACTGAGGACCAGGTGGTCTTTGGAGAGTCCAACGGGGGGACAGGTGGTGGCATTTTGGAGCTTTCACAGCTTCTTCTCAGTCAAGGCCAAAGCATGCAAAATGTTTTGTTGCCTATTGATTAACTCATGTAATTTAACTCTGTGGTCTCTTTATCGCAGAGAAAGGCATTTGGGCTAGCTTCCCGCACTCTGACCATGGACCACGTGCATCTGGAATACAGGGGGAATATTGCCATCACGTCCAAAGTTATAAAAGCCTGGAAAATGTGCCCGAGGCTGGGTGTGATGCCAGCTGCCATGCATCTCCAGTGTTCAATTTGTGCTGCCTCTGGGGAGATGGGAAAATGCAGATAGAATCTGGGGCCTGTGTCCTCAATGCCTTGTCTCGACACTCTGAGATGTTGGTCCCCTGGGTCTGCACGCAGTGAGGCCCCATCTGCAGTCTAATGCTGAGAGCTTGGGAGCCCCCTGGCTTCCATCGGGTGGGAGAAAGGTGGGGTTTTGGTCTTTCAGGCCTGAGATTATGGAGAAAAGCATTTTCCTTGATTTCTACTTTGATCGTGATGTCCATTGTCCTAGTTTGCCTGGGACTGAGGGGGGTTCCCAGGATGTGGGATTTTCAGTGCTAAAAAGGAGAAAGTTCTAGGCAACCTAGTCCAAGTAGGTCATGCTAACTTCGCTGTACCTTGACTTTGGCAAGTCAGGCCTTAAGATGTAGCAGAGCTACAGATGTAGTGTTGGTGGGAGAAGTGCTCTTTCCTTCCCAAGCAGCTGCCACAGGGCCTCAGGCTGGGAGCAAAGACTCCCCATCCGCCCCTGCCATCCCAAGAGGGAAAGTTTGCCTGCTGCAAATGAAGCCCGTCTCCCTCCGCCGAGGGTGGCAGCAGGTGTCCCTGCCAGTGTGTGGCATTGGCAGGCTCACTGCCACTTTTAAGTCTGCATGGCAGATAATCACACAGAAGCAGAGGTCATTGAGACTATGGTGTGACCCTGCAGGAGAGAGCAGACTCTGAAGCTGAATGTCAACATTCCCGAAACTCTGATGGCCTGAAGCAGTTTCAAACTAGTTTTAAGCTGGCAGCAGGTTTTGGATTTATGTTGGGGAAGGAAGGGGAGGGGGCTGAGTGTATGTGTATGTGTTTTCCTTTTAGGGCTAAAAACGCAGAACTCTATGGTCAACTCTTTGTTATAAAAGTAACATTCTAATTTTATTGCACCTGGTTAAGAGTGTGGACTCTGTAGCTGGGCGTTGTGGCGGGTTCCTGTAGTCCCAGCTACTTAGGAGGCTGAGGCAAGAGAATCGCCTAAGTCCAAGAGCTGGAGGTTGTTGTGAGCTGTGACTCCAAAGCACTCTACTGAGGGCGATAAAGTGAGACTCTGTCTCTACAAAAAAAAAAAGAGTGTGTGGACTCTGGAGCCAGATTCTGCCACTTACTTGGACTTTAGGTAATGAGTATAACCTCTTTGGGGCTCAGTTTCTTAATCTGAAAAACAGGCACAAAGAATTTAGAACAGGGCCTGGTACATAGTAAAATACTATCTATGGCACTAAAATGAAATGATGGAGTCAAACAGGTTAAATTACTTTGTACAAGTTTTGGTTGTCATCAGAATTGCACACCAGCAGGAAGCTAGTTGCCGGTTACCTCTGCCACCTTGTCTCTCTGCTTTACATTGCATCTCTCATTCTGTCTTGCTGTCCAGTCACGTCTCCCAGGGGGGCGCTGGCTGCACTTCTTGCTTTGAGTATGGACATAAGTGAAGGCTGTGGAGTTGGACAAAGTTTTATTAAAGAGCTGGATTGATAAAAGGTTTATACAAAAATAGCTCACTGGCCATCAGATGGGAAAATTCCAGGATCTCAATGGCAGAGGGCCTTTGCCACGGACCACTCCTGGCTGGTCTTCTGCCTACCATGCTGCACGCAGGCTGCCTCCTGCCAGAAGCCTGACTTCAACCACTCCTCTTACCCAGAGTCCAGACACCAACACCCTTCTCTCGGCTCCAGCAGGAGAAAACTGCTCTCATCTTGCCCATCTCCCAGTCAACACGTGACTTCTTTGGATCCTTCTTAAGGCATTATGTTGAATTTCTCTGTATTATTTCATATACATATACCACCAATTTTACTTAAAACATCTTGCCAAATGGGTCCTGAGCAAATAAATTCAATAGTGAATGTTTTGAAAGCTTATCTTTACCTTGAATTGTATAATCCTTGTCTTCATTAATATACCCAAATTTTCTAAAAAAGAATTGCATGGAATCTCTAGTTGAGTTGGTAGTGCCATAATGGCATAAACTCAAGTTTCCCATCATGCATTAGACAGCATTTCAAATTTATATTTGTAAATGTGTTTTTAATACACAACATTTCACTGAAGCTGAAAGGCAGTTCAATAGAGCCTGTATGGTACAAAAAAATTCGGTCATGTCAGAAGAGATTTTTACTGCACCATTCACTACCAAAATTAAAATGTCTACGGTCAAGGAAGAGAAAATACCCTCGGCTCTTTTCTTAGAATCATCTGCTTCATTCTGTCTTGTTTTCCATGCATATTTACAATGCTGTGATAGCCATGGACCCTCAAATTATTTTATTTCTTGATTGTTTTTGTAAGTAGCCTGTTAACTATTTGCAATCCTCCTCCCTTTGTGTCATCTACTGGGGGAAAAAAATCCCAATATGTTTACATATAGAAATATTTGCATTTGGGGAATCCACAAATCCAACAAAAATTATCTGTTCTATATCCATGGAGGTTTGTGTCTCAAATACAAAATCAAGCTTATAGTCAAAATAATATTGTTTAGCTCTTCTTACCTTATTCAGACTGATTCCCTTCATTGCCTCTGCTATGATTTTAATTATTTAGTTTTGTATTTCATTCCCTAAATAGGTACAATATTATTTGGTATCAACATTTATATTATTTATAAACATTCTGTCATAGTATTATTGATTTATGCTTTGGCTTCTGCCAATGGGATAGAATTTTCATTGTCATGTGCATGCTCAGAACATTTTTTGGATGCTCTTTTGAACACTAGATTTTGTTAGCCAAAAATTAAACCATGTTTAATCTGCATTGAACAACCACACGATAATTTTTTTCTCATTTTTAAATTTATTAGACACATTGATTTATTTTTAAAATCAGAAGTCAGTTTTTCAATGCTGTATTAGTGAGACTAGGTCAGGGAATACTTGAGTAATGGACAATGCCAAGACCCCAGGGGCAGGACACCGCCAAACTTGATTTCACATTTATGCAATACCTGCTGCAGGTCTGGGTGACTTCTTGGACCTACAAGGGATCCCCGTGGACAGAGATGCTATCATCCTGAAGGTTTCCCATCTTGAGCACGTAGCCTCCTCTTTCCATGTGACAGGTGAGAATGATGGAAGGTCTTATACCAGCACTGAAATGCTTCTGCTCAGAAGGACAGGGTCACCGCCATTCACCACCCATTGGCCAAACAGGTCATGGTCATGTTGCAATGGCAAGAGTAGTCAATAGAGAAAGAGAAAAGAACCAAATATCAGTAAGCACCAGATGTCTTTGCCTCAACAACTTAACTTTTATTGTTGTGCTTTTCATGGTCTTCATGTTTACAAATAATTTGTGATAAATGCTTCTAGTCTTTGTACCCATTTTTATTTTTTGTTCTTCATATCCCCAAAGATAAGACAAAAATACAGAATCTTTTGAGGAAGAATAAAGTGAAATATGATCTAGTGATTTTTTTCACCATTTGGAAGAATTCATGTGTAATAAATTTGCAAAAGCTTCCTATTTCTAATGTCTTTGGAAAGCTATAATTTCTTATTTGAGGTTAAAAAAAATTCAACCAGAGTATCCTTATATGTAATCTTCAAATTATGTGGTCTCTCTGGCTCCAACCGTAACCGCTTTGTAAAACCGCCTGCCCCTTCATATTCTCCTAAATAATTTTGTGAGTCCCTGAGATAGTTTAAGAGTGTTTCTCCAGCTGATGCTATAGGCTTCTGCTTATTCCCTTCTTTTCCTGTTTTGGCTGCTCCTGCTACTTGTGAGTGCTGATACAGCAGCTATGTCTCCAAAGATACAGCCTCACACTGTAGCTCTCCCTCTCCTCCGCCTCTTCCCGTCCCCAAATGCTGGCTGACTGTACCACTGAAACAGGTGCTCCCCAAACCCCAAGAAATGGTAGAGAAATAGCTCTTTTGGTGCTCAGCTTCTGCAGTGGTCAGCTAGTGCTACATAACAAACTATCCCCAAGTTCAATGGTTTAAGCATTTATTTTGCTCATGATCCTTTTTTTTTGAGACAGAGCCTCAAGCTGTCACCCTGGATAGAGTGCTGTGGCTTCACAGCTCACAGCAACCTCCAATTCCTGGGCTCAAGCGAGTCTCCTGCCTCCGCCTCCCAAGTAGCTGGGACTACAGGCGCCCACC
>CAUYON010035886.1:0-60458 GCA_963573935.1 Arctocebus calabarensis
TATATAGTGATCAAGAAAATGCCATGAAGGCTATCTGTAACAGTACAATCAAAACATTTCTGAATGTATATGAATCGTGCCCTATGATTGCACCAATGTACAGAATTATGATTCAATAAAATTATAAAAAAAATAAAAAAACAAACAAACAAACAAAAAACTGCAACCCGGTCTTTAGACCTTTATTCTCTCTTTACCTGCTGCTCTGCTGCTGCCCTCGGCTTGTTACCTGCCACCTCCAGCCCTTCCTACTCTTCCCCTCGTCGTGACTGGGTTGCATCCCTTATTTATGGGCTGTCTTGGTTTTCTAGGACTGCCATAGCAAAGTACCACAGATGGGATGGGATGGCTTAAATGGAGGAATGCATTTTCTCAAAATTTTGAAGGCGAAATGAAGGTATTGGCAGGGCTGGTGTCCTCTGAAGCTCTTCTCCAGGTCTCCCAGATGGCTGCCTTCTCCCTGTGTCTTCACATGTCCTCTCTTTGTACCTGTGTCCTAATTGCCTCTTTTTATAAGGACATCAGTCATATTGGATTAGGGCCCCTTGAATGACCTCATTTGACATTAATTACCTCTGTAAAGACCCCATGTCCAAGTATAGTCACATTTTGGGATACCAGGAGCTAGGATTCCAACCTATGAGTTTTAGGGAAATAAAATTCAGCCCATAGTATGGGCTGCAAGGCTGAACTATTCATGGATTCTCATGATTGTAAGGAATCAGAGGTCTGATTCCCATCAGACCCATCACAGCAAAGAATTGCTTCCAGGCCCAATGTGGCCTTTTGCCCAAAATTTTAGGCATGATGGAAGAGAAGGGGGGGAAGGAAGAGGGAATAAGAGTAGGAGTCAGTGCAGGGGGAAGGGCAAGGGCGGGCTACTGAGTGTCATCTGAGCCCAACCTCCCTCCGCCCCAAGATTTTATTTAAAAGATGGAACTTTTTATTTCTTTTATCTTATTTAATTACAAATGGAAGTGCACATTAATATCGTTTTCATTAAAAATACTCTTCTGTCTAATTTTTCTCATCATTCGTAATGACTTCTTCCAAGTTAAAGCTGCTAAGGATGACATGCAGCTGCTCTAAATAGCTCTGGAATAAAGTGTTTGGTCATTGGAGGACTATGAAAGCAAAGCCAGGCATTTACACAGGGCTCACTCAATTCAAGGGAGCTTTTTAAGAGAACCTTAAAAAAATGCCAATTTGGTCAGCCAAAGCAAGATAGGCGAGTTTGTATTTATGCTTCCATTTGGCTTTGCATTCCGAATAGTTACTGTTTAGTAGCTCTTAAGCATCCAGTGAGTCTCAAACTGAGGCTCCCATGCTTGCTCAGGAATCTGTGTTGCTTGGGGCATACACAGCATCCCTTTCTGGCTTGGGGATTTTGCTTTAAGATTATTTGGGAAATCAATTCATTAAACTGATAAATAATTTAACATTATTTTATCCTAAAACAGATATAGTGCAGAGAGGAATACAAATTGTATCTGGCTTTTAAAGCTAAATATGATTCTTTAAAGACAGGTAGGGTTTGGTGGGCCACACTCTCTCCTCATCTTCTGTGGGAATACAAGTTCACAGTCATTTACTCTTTGTAGTAGGTTGATGAGTTGTAGGAAACTTTTAGAAATACTGAAACTCTCCTAAGATACCAGGTGTCTGGAGCCTTCTTTCTGCCACAGGCCACTTTCCACAGAACCAACCAGACAATTTGATGAATATCTTTATGTAAATGTGCTAACAAACTTAACCTGTTAATGGGAGCACAGTGGTCCTTTCCCTTCATCATCATCTTTCCTTCTTTACTGTGCATATTCTAATTGTGATTTTGGTGATAATGTCTGTACCTCTCACTTAATGTATTCACTTAACACATATTTTTTGGGTGCCTACAGGCTCTGGTCTAGGTATCTGAGATGCAGGACTAAAAAATAAACAAAATCCCTATCCAGCTTCAGCCTTTATTCCAGTGGGGAGACAATAATCAGAGTAAGTAAATTATATACAGTGTTGGAAACTGATGAAGATTTTTGGGAAAAGTGGAATAAGGTAATGGGATGCTTATTTGCAATTTCCAGTAGTATGGACAGGGAAGGAGAGCTCCCTGAGAAGATGATGTTGAAGGAGATGAAGAACTGGGTTAGATTTCTAGGGTCAGAGGCAGAAGCATGAGGGAGCAGCCTGTGCAAGATGGCTAAGCTGGAGTGTGGCCCACCAGGCTGGGGACCAGAGAGGGGAGGACAGAGGACAGAGCAGGAGGAGATAGGGTTGGGTAGAGCCCCTGTAAGGGGAAGCTGTTGGACCATTTTAAGTGGGCCAGGGATGTAAATTAATCTGTTTTATGTTTTTAAAGGATCATTCTGGTTACTGCATTGACAACAGACAGTAGGAGGGCAAGAGTAGAGGCAAGGAGATCAGGTAGGAGCTGTTTCCAAGATATAGGTATGATTGGATTCCGGAGATACTTTCAAGGCAGTGTGAACAGGAGTTCCTGATGACCTGGGCGTGAGAAATGTGGCAGAAAGGACTCAGGGAAGCTTCCCCAGTTTTGCTCGACCAAGAATGGAGTCACCATCAACCCAGATGGGGACTGCAATGGGTAAGGGCAGGCTTTGGGGAGATAAGGGCTTTGGTTTGGGAGATATTAAATTGGAGACGTCTGTTTTACATTAGTGAGTAGGCACTTGGATATATTTGTCTGGAGTTCAGCAGAGCAATCTGGACTGGAGATATAAATTTGAGAGTTGTCAGCATAGATGGTATTTAAAGCTGTAATTAGATGAGATCAGCAGGGAGTGGGTGAGAGAAGATGAAAGGCCTAAGGACTGAGGCTGGGGGCACTCTAACAGAAAGAGGTCCTGGAGAAGCAAAGGAACAGCAAAGAGGACCGAGAAGGAGTGGTCAGTGGTGGGTGAGGATTTATGGTATTCTTGGAGCCAAGTGAAGAAAGCATTTCTAGGAGGAAGAAGTAGTCTGTTATATATTGCTGGTCAAATGAATGGGGACAGAGATTTGACCACTGGGTTTGGCAATTTATGTTTTTATTTTTTATTTTTTTAGGGTGTGGCAATTTGAAGGTCATTTGCGATAGTGGTGGATGAGTGAAGCCAGATTGGAGCAGGTTCATGAGATGAGGGAGGGAGAAAAATCAGAGGCAGTGAATAGAGAGAATGCTCAAACACTCATGCAAGGATGATTTGTCATAAGGTGGCAAAGAAATGGAGCATTACTTGGGATGAGAAGGTGGCCTGGGGGAGGGATTTTCAGAGCCAGGAGAAATGATAGCATGTTTGAACCAGAATGGGGATGGTTTGATGGAGAAGGAAAATATGCTGGTGAAGGACAGAGGAAGAAGCCTTGGAGTGATGTCATTGAATAGGTTCAAGGAGATGGGAGCCAGGGCCTGAGTTTGCATTAGGTAAGTGCACGAGCGGTCACCCACGGTAACAGAAGACAGGTCAGAGTGTGTGGTGGCAAGACCCAGTTGGCAGGTGGACAGATATGGTAGGGAGAGTTTGTGTTAATTCTGTTTATCGCATCACTTTCTGGTTTTGCAGGATGCAAGATTATCAGCCAAGAGTGAGGATGGGCAAGAAGGTGATAGAGGGGTGAGGAGGAAGGAAGCGGTGTGTGATAATTGTTCAGGTGCGTGAATGAGCGAGAGGGCTTGGACTTACAGTGTCCTAGCAGGCAACCATAGGGCTCACTTGAGGCTTGTGGTCTTAGGCTTAACGTGAGACTAGTTTGGCATGATTGTATGTTTTTCTCTAGCAGTGTTCTGCTGTGTGGGCAAAAGCATGAAGAAGGCAGAGAGTTGGAGTTAACTAGGACTTTGCTGGAATATAGTATGAAGAAGTGAACGAGGGGCATGAAAATGGAGTGACAGAATAACTGGTAATGCATCTAGGCAGGATATGTGGAAAGAAAGGACAGGAGGGGGTGAGGGATGGTGAAGCTGATGGGATCAGTGGGATGTAGCTCTTAGTGGGGTCAAGGGATTGATGGAGATGGATACTAGAGAGAGTAAGCTGGAAACTCAGGAGGAGGTGGTAGACAGAGTGTGACACACGAAATTGTGGTTATGGAGGAGTTGCTGTTGCTGGTAATGATAAAGTCTTTGAATTCTTGCCAAGAAATTCAGTTCCCAGTTTTTAAAGGCCTGAGTTCCTTTTCTTCAGGATTGCATTTATTAGTGTTTTTGTTTCCTTTGCTAGATTGTCAGCATCACAAGGGCAGGAACTGTGTCTGTTTTTTCTTGTCATTAATCCCCGCAGTATCTGGAAAATTGTAGGAGCTCTATAAATATTTGTAGAATGAAGTCAGTCCTGTGCTGACAGTAGTTAATTTGGGAGGAACCTATGGCAGGACATGGAGTACACACTGTCAACTTGGGTACTGTGATTTTTGATGACACTGACATAGGAATAAAAAATTGACTTTTAAGCAAAAATCAAATAGAATTTTACAAAGTTATCATCTGTTGATTAAAGATAAATGAAATTCTATGCCATTCCCAAAAGCTAATTTATAGGGAAAAAAAGGTTCATGGTAGGTAAAGTAATGATTGGGTTTTAGGAGTTCATTTCTTTTAGAATTTTGTTTAAAATAGTATCTTTTAATTTTTTATGTGGTTATTGCATTATCATTACTCATTCAATAGTTGTATGAATGTTCATTATATAAAAAGCACTATGTAGCTATGGGTTTTAATGGAACAAGACAAAGCCTCTTCCCTCAAAGGCCTATAGAGTATAACAACTGGTTGAAAAAAGAACTTTTTTGATAAATAAGTAGTGGAAGTTCAATAATACAATTTAGAATATACTGTTGAGTCAAAATCTGGGAAGAACACAGAAATATTGGTTTGAATTATACTATTTCCACCTGAGGCACCCTACATAAGGTGTGGAGGCAGCATATGGAAAGTCAATAAATACACACCCAAGGGTTAATAGACAAAGTTAAAGGTATGAAGAAGAGAAGCAGCCCCCCAGGCATGAACACTTGCTCATGCTTGCCCTTCCTCCAAATGTCTTCTCCTTTTTTCTTTTTTTTCCTTTTACCATCAGGGAAATGCCTTACACTCAGAAGGAGATGGATAAATGTTGGCTGACTAAGCAAATAATTTACCTAAGTTCCAGAGAACAACATATTTCTCCATAGGTGCTGTTATAGACTGAGTATGTGTCCCTCTAAAATTTGTATGTTGAAGCCCTAAGCCCCAGTGTGCTTGTATCTGGTAAGGGAATAATTGAGATTAAATAAGGTTATCAGGCTGGGGCCCAGATCCAAGAGGATTAGTGTCCTTGTAGGAAGAGACACACAAGAGCTCTCTCTCTCTCATTCTCCAAATGTACAAGGAATAGGTCATGTGAGCTCACAGTGAGAAGGCAGCCATCTATAAATCAGGAAGAGAAACTTCACCAGAAAATGAATCCTGCTTGGATTTCCAGACTGCAGAACTGTGAGAGATAACGATTTTGTTGTTTAAGCCACACAGTTGCTGGCATTTTGTTTTGGCAATCTGAGAAGACTAATATAGGCCCTGTGCAACTCCTGCCTACAACTTGAAGAATGTAGTATCTGCTTAACCTGTATTTACCTAATATGCTAATTTTCCATTTGTTACACAGATTTGCTTCAAAAATGATATCTTTACTGACAATTCATTAGTCTAGGGAATGTCCCTTAAAAATGGATTTCTTCTTTTTGCCTTAGCTGTGAAGAATCCAGCTTGCATAGACCAGAGAAGATAAATGTTTAAAGGTTGGCAGGGGGATTTACTGATGTTAATTCTGGATTAAAAAAAATAAAAAGAAGGAGGAAGGGTCAGAACTGAAAAGGCTCTCAACCATTTCCTCAGATGTAATAGTGCTGGAACACTTTATAAAAAATAATACTGGGGGGGGGAAGAGGAAGACAAATTAATGCTGTTGTGAATTGTATTTATATTTACTCTTCTATTGCCAGAAATGAGTTGTTGGCTTATATCAATATTTTCATTCTGATTATACCCCTCAGTAAACTCAAGTGTGTGTACAAATTTATAGTAGTTGAAGTGAACAATCTTGACATTTCATTCCAAAGCCAGAAACAATAGTCTTTAAAAAGTATTAAGGATGCACAATTCACAAAGTCAATAATTATTTTTCCTGCTTATATTTTATCTTCAATTTCTGCAGGCATATAGACCCACATATTATTTTATATGTATTCATATAGTATAAGGTAGTCAGGAAGAATCAACTCACTTTCAGTTAATTCTAATCTGAAAGATTTATTCACCTCAAAGCAGTTTCTTTTCAGAAACTACGTCACTAAGTCTATTTTATTACTGGGTTGGAATTTAACAATCTTTTGATAGTTTCAGACCAAAGTAGTAGTAATTTCTTCTCTTCTCTGCTTTACTGTCCCTACATATTTAGCAACAACACTTGTCCATCATCTCAGGTTGTGTGACTCTGGGAAATCGGAAAGTAAGTGTGGCCGGTCACAGCAAAAGGTAGAGATCTCTCTTGTTCACCAGAGCGAAGAGAATTCACCATGACATGACACCTCTCAAAACCATGCTTTCTGTTCTGCAAATAGCCACTTGCCCACTTGGCCAGAGTGAGACGTGGCTTCTGCTTATGGGGGGAACAGATGTAAAGGAGGTGAAATACTTTGTGAGTTGGAACTTACTTTGCATTTTAGCTAGAGACAGACCACTGGGTATCAGCGGATACTCGAACAGTCTTCCAAATATGGAGTAGAGGTCCCTCAAGCTGTCTAACAATTCAAAGAGGCCAAGAATAGTTGGAGACATTTTGGGAGCTGCTGAAAGATGACAGTGAAAAAAAGCAGGCCCTTGGAGGCTCAAAGGCCTTGCTCCTGTTCATGTGCTGGTTGGCAGCAGGGCCCGTGCCTTCCAGCTGTTTCAGTGCTTGTCGAACAGCGGAGTTTGTCTAGTTCTACCTCAGTTGCTCTTGTGACAGTGGGCGGGGGCCCCTCAGAGCCTGGCGGTCTGTCCCATCTGTCCTGTTGTTGTCCATCTGTTCCCTGAGATTCCGAGACTTCACGTAACACGACTTAAAAACCATCAGGCTAGGAAGGCAGAGGTGCTCAGCTAGGGCATTGCCCAGCCAGATGAGACTGCTAGGACCCTTTCTTCTTCCTGCTGTAGGGCTGCAGGGAAAGCTTCCCAATTGCCTTGGGAAAGTTTGCTGAAAAAGCAGCTTGTAAAGGGCAGATTAATTGGAGAAAAGGCACACAAAATTCATTAACATGTGCACAGGGAGCATCACAGAGTGATGACCCAACCCCCTAGTGGGGTGCAGAAGCTCATATATCATCCCAGGGGCTACAGAAAATGTGGGCTCAGAGCAAGGCCAACAACAGGTTATGGTGCTAAAATAGATCACGGGTGGGGAGAAGATAATGCCTGACTAGAGAAGGTGGTCTTGTCATCAGTGAAGCCTTGAGACAGAGCGGGGACCTCCTTTGGGGCCTGCCAGTCTTCCAAGCGTGGAATAAATCCTGAGTTCCTGCAGGGGAGGGTCCAGGCACCTGGCTAGCCTGGGAAGGTGAATGAACAACCTGGTGAGAATAATGGCCCTCCAACAGAGCCAGAGCCAGGGGGTGTTTTGGTTCCCTGAGGGAAGTAACAGAGGCCATCTTATGTTCTGAGGACTTGAATTCTGATCACCATTCTTTGTTTTAAATTTCTCCCTAAACACATTCTTCTTAGTAAAGTATCCAGGTATGGAAAAGCACATATCCCATGTACTCAATACTAATGTGGAGCCAGGAGATGATCGAATTCACACCCACACAGGAGTGAAACCCACTTCAATTCAAGCTGGGGGGAGGGGGAACGAGGGAAGAGAGAGAGCGGAGGGAGGGTTTGGGGGTGCTCCCACTTAATGGGCACCCTGTAGGGGTATATGACACCCCTTTTGTGTGTGGGACACAACTACAAGATGGCCTCTACCTAACAAATCCAAATATTGTGACCCGATTTTTTGTACCCTCATATTAACCTGAAATTTTTTTAAAAAATAAATAAAATAAATTTTCCCAAGGGACCTGTCACATGCAACTTAACCTTCTCTTCCACTAATCCAAAAACCTCTGAATCTTCCCTCCCCCCTACTATGCCCCTTCACGATATCCTGCCCATTTGGCCAGGCCAATGCTTAACCCCCAGGTATTGATTTATAGTTTTGCCTGCCTGAAATATGCCTGCTCCTTTAAAAACTCTGGTTTATAAACCATTGGGGAATTTGGGTTTTAAGCATTAGCTGCTCCTTCTCCTTGCCTGGCGTCCTGCAGTCAGGTCTCTTTTTCCTGTTATAACTCTTGTCTTCCGAGGCTGGCTCGACTGCACTGGGCAGGCAAGTGGACTCCAGTCTGGGTCTGTAGCAACTTCACAGGTAGCAGCCCTCAGAGGGAACAGATGAGGTGTTAGTCCATTTCGCGCTGTTGAGAAGGAATATCTGAGACCGGGTAATTTATGGAGGAAAGAGGGTTGGCGGCTACTGGTGCTGCAGTCTGTACAAGAAGCATCTTGCCAGCATCTGCTTATGGTGAGAGCTTCAAGGAGCTTCTAATCAACGGGGTAGGTGTAGGGGGAGTGGGTGAGTTACATGGGGAGAGAGGGAACAAGAAAGTGAGGAAAACTACCAGCCTGCAGGGAACCAACAAGTAAAAACTAATCAAGGGGAGCAACCAAAGCAATTCATCAGGAATCTACCCTTATGATCAAAACACCTCCCATCAGGCACCCCCTTCCACCACTGGGGGATCGAATTTCAACATGAAATTTGGAGGGGACAAATGCGCAAACCACATTAGACGGTAAATGTTTCTTTTTTTTTTTTTTTGTAGAGACAGAGTCTCACTTTATCGCCCTAGGTAGAGTGCCGTGGCGTCACACTGCTCACAGCAACCTCAGCAACCTCCAGCTCTTGGGCTTAAGCGATTCCCTTGCCTCAGCCTCCCTAGTAGCTGGGACTACAGGCGCCCGCCACAGCGCCCGTTTTTTGTTTTGCAGTTCGGCCGAGGCCGGGCTTGAACCCGCCACCTTCGGTATATGGGGCCGGCGCCCTACTCGCTGAGCCACAGGAGCCGCCCAGACGGTAAATGTTTCTTTTGGACCTTTAGAGGTGTCAGACTCTCAATTACTTTTTCCTAGACGTGGACAAGGCAAGGCCTGGCTGCATTGAGGCAGATTTTCCCCACCCAAGATAGCTTTGGGGCTATTCCTGTTTGTAGGCTTTCTGGCAGCCACCTCAAAATATGGCAAAGAAATTTATTTTGGGGTTAAATATTGATTATTGTTGTGCCTTTTTCTGGGAGGATCTTTTCAGGTAGAGTGACCAGCCAGAGACCATCTCATAGCCTGTTCTTCAGGAGGCTGTTCCTGATTTGCCCATTGGAACAGGAGCTCCTGCCCTCTGAACTCTGGGGCATCTGTTTCTCTAAGGTTCCCTCTCATGTCTACCTGGCAGTGAGCTGGGCTATCCGCACTCTGGGATAGGGAAAGCCGTGCATGAGAAGCAAGTGGTCTTGATGCAGCTGGGTTAGTTTAGCTTTATATATTTTGTGGGGGAGACAGATATTGCATGTAAAGTCATAGACCAATACATGGAAGGCAAACATTGGTTTGGTATGAAGGCAGGACATCTTAAAGTCGGGCATAACAGGTTAAGTGTTGGGGTCGGGGTTCTGGTTGGGAAGCATGTCGGACTTCATGTGTGTGCCCCCTGGAGTCCACAGCCCATAGAGTGCTCTTGACCGGTGAAGAGAAGGAGCTGGGGGTAACATGCTCCCTTCTTCTGTGCAAAGATCCAATGCGGCTGAGTCCCAGTGAGCCACATGGTGATCAGCTGTTCGTGTGCCTTTGCCTTGGTCCCTCCCCTCCTGTCTCCCCTCTTTCCTGCTTCTTTTCTCCTATTCCTGGGACCCGTCCCAGGCAACCTACTGCATATAAGCTGTCATCTCAGACTCTACGAGGGAATCCAGACTAAGAATAAAGGACCTAGTGAGATATTTTCCCTGTCCTTCAATAGCTTGCCCTCAGATTGAGAGGTGCTGTGGAACATTTGGGTTATGTTAGCATGTCTTGTACAGGTAAAGGCCAACATGGGAACTTCAGACAGGGTGGGTGCTACTGGAGAAAGGAAAATAGGTCATTGCGTGCAGAGCTTGTGGGCTAGGTCAGTCCCAAGAAGGATGCTCAGGACCTGTGGGGTTTGAGTGAGAAGGACAGAGCAAACTCCAGTGTAATGTAATAGTAGGAGTGAGCAGAAAAGCTGGGTAGGGCCCAAGGGTGTTCTAGGGAAAGAGTGAAAAGGTATTTCAGAGTTATCAGGTTGTGTGGACTCTTGAATGCCAGGCATAGCATTCAGGAATTTCTTTTGATTGGGATGAAACATTAAAAAAAAGATTTATGGAAATTTGAAAATTTGTGGTGTATTAGTTGAGTTGGGAAGAGAAAGGGATAAGAAACTGCTGAGATGTAAAAGTAGGGATCAGATGAACGAGGGGCAAAATGATCCCCAATCAATTGAAAACTTTGTTAGCGTTTGTTGGGAGCAAAGTTCCTTGGGAGTACAATGAGTGACAAGGGCATTCACAGTTGAGGGCAAAGGCCTGTCTGTAAGGTTGACAGCAATGTCTAAAGGGAAAAAATTATTATGAACCCCTAGAGTTGACTTAAAATATTTTTATTACAATGTTATTTAAATGTGTATAAAATAAAGCTAGGTATAAACTTCTAGTACTTAAAGCTCTTACATATCTATGAAATCAAATGAGATTTACACATTAAAAACAAATATAATGGCAAAACCAATAAAATTCAGATTAACAACATTAATTTAATGTGATGGATGATGTTCTTTTGCGCGAATGAAATTGCTGTTGGGAAATGAGGATGGCACTGGCAGCTTCCGCTCAGACTGAGTTCAGCGCGTTGTGTGCCCTGCACTGACTCCATTCTGCTGCCTGTTTTTCTCTGTGAACCGCTGAGAAACCTTTATTTGAACAGCTGGCCATAATTAAATGCATTATTTACCTACAGAGGTGCCTCTGTTCTTTTCTCATTAGCCAGAGACTACGAAAGATAAAAGATGGTGTCCTTTGTGCCGACACAGTCAGCCATAAGCCTGAAGCAGAGGTAGGTGCTGGCATTGCACGGCAGAGGGGTTTCCCTCCACCCCATTGCTTTCCATGGGGGGCCGGAAGCAAGTTCAGAGACAGAGGTGGGAGGTAGAAAGAGGACTTGGGGAGAATGAACATCTCGTGAGACCAACTGGGATGCTAGAATCAAATATTTAGTTCAGCTGAGGTCAAATTTCTTTGACTATGAAATTCCAATGAAGTGGGGATTCAGATTTTTTTTCTGGATCAAGGACCCCCTAGTTAGTATCCACAGGTGGAGTAAAATACATATTTGTTAAATACTACATTATTTACTGTCTTTCATACATAGTTTGGAAATTATTGTTAAGAAACTCCTCCTGTGGAAAGGCGCTTAGTTGCAAAGTTCAGGTGATGGGTCTTGCTCAGCACCGCAAATGCATCGTCTGCACCTCAATCCCGTGCCCACCTTGGCCCAGCTGTTTGAGGGCCTTTCTTATGGGGGCTGATTCCTGGACTTGAGGAAGCCTCTAGGACTAAGTGGACTGCGTGGAGGCCTAGACTCTGCCTCTGCGGTTAGAATCAGAGGCTGGAGGTGAGAGACTGTTTAGAGTTTGGAGTCTAAGTTCAGGCAGCCTGGGTTTCAATGTCAGCTTCTTCCTTTCCTTGTGTGTGACATTAGACTAGTTACATAAACTCCGTGCCACAGTCTCTTTGTCTGTACGCTGGGGTTGATATAAATAATGCTTACTTCATACGATGAAATGAGTTAATGTATGCGAAGTTTTTGGAACATATTATACAACAGCAAATGATGGTGGTGATGATTATATTCATTACATCAGGGGGGCCTGACCCCTGGGGGAAGTTCTGGGCCTGCTCTTCAGAGGGTCTCATACAGGTTCTCTATGAGAAATGAATGGTTGACAATCTTGCAGACCTTTTTGCCAAAGAGGCAACACTGGGATAGGAAATATATAAATTATCAAGAATCCTTACTTTTTCAGACCTTGATAATTTGGAATTTTTTGGTCAGAAGAAAAAGTTTGCCTTTACAAAGAAGAAAAGGTAATAAAGGCCCGGCGTCCGTAGCACAGTGTATGTAGCACCAGCCACATCCACCGAGGCTGGGTGGGACCCAGCTCAGGCCTGCTAAACAACGACAACAGCGACAAAAAATAGCCGGGCATTGTGGCAGGCGCCTGTAGTCCCAGCTACTTGGGAGGCTGAGGCAAGAGACTCGCATAAGCCCAAGGGTTAGAGGTTGCTGTGAGCTGTGAAGCCACAGCACTCTACCAAGGGCGACAAAATGAGACTCTGTCTCAGAAAATAAAAAAGAAAGAATAGGTAATAAAAAAAATGGTGTGAAGAAAGCAGTGTAAACAACACTAAAGGGCCTGTCCAAGGCACTTCAGAAAATCTAACAACGTTTATTTTGCATTAAAAACCAGATGTGCTAATTATGTGTTAGTCTTATCTGTTTAGTATAGTGGGTCCCCAAGGATAATTATTGGCACGTGTGGCTCTCGCACACGTGGCTCTCTTAGGATGTTTTGCTGATCAGACAGGGCTTGGATTATTTCGAGTTCCCCCAGAAGTCCTGAGGTAAGGATGGGAGGGACACTGACGGGCGGGGGAAGGAAGGAAGCCCACTGAGCCCCAGTGGTTGAGGGCTTATTGCTGTGGGCACCTGCAGCCGGTCCCCAGGCGCTGAGGGACAGTGCAGAAAAGGCTTCAAGTTCCTCAAACTGACCCTCGAGGGTGCTGGGCTATATATCCATCATCCACTGATTCTCCTCAGTCACTGGTTGAGGCCTGTTAGGGGCAGGGACATTAGTTCCCAGGCACTTTGGTCTGTCCTTCCTGGAGCCAGCAGGCTCTGTGGCCAGGGGAGCTGCCTGGCGCACACTGCCAGGCATAGGCAGGTGGAAGAGGTCAGATGAACCCGCAGGGCCTAAGGAGCCCTCAGGCTGTGGGCAGGGCAGTGATGGGAGCTTCTGCTCTTCTCCAGACTGGAAAGATTTAGTGTGATTTTCCAACATGTGTGCTCTATATAACATCGGTCACTAATTACACAGGGGCTCAAATTCAGCACCCTGCGTAACACCTGCACCGCAGGGTGGCACTCAGCAAACATTTTTTATGAGCCTGCTTCGATGCATTTTGCAGGTGTGTTTGCTTATTGTCTCCCTTGTTTGGTCTGGCCTGGGACACAGGGAGGGGTGGGGTGAGGAGGAGGACGCGCTGGAGAGGGTGAGGAGGCACCTGGGACGGGAGAGGGCCTTGGGCTGGACGGAGGGCCTCTCGGGCAGGTGTAGCTGCAGAGTCCCGCCTCGTGTTTGGAGGATGGGATCAGAAGTGTTATGGGGTGTAGTGTGATTCTGCTAAAAGTCCAGTTGTAAGTGAAAAGTGGCCAGATTTTAGTGGCGGTGAGGTGGGGTGGGGATGACTCTCTTTACTGTAGCTTTGGGAAGGGTGATGCCTTTCTATGTATTTGTAAGCAAAACTGGGAGAATCTGGCTTAGAATAATGAGGCAGCTTTGATGGTGTCGTATGTGGACTTGGAGACAGAGGCCCTGGGTAGAGGCTCAGCTCTTCTCCTTACAAGTCTTGTGACCTTGGGCAAGTTCAGTCATCCTTTCTTTGCCTGCAGAAGGAAGGAAATGGCAATATAAAATTTATCACGTTGGCGTGAGGATTACATGATGTATATACATCTATATATCATCTACTATCTGATAGTGTATCTATTTACAAAGCACTCACATCTATGTTAGTTTTTTTAACGGTGGATATTTTAAATGTTTACATTCAATAAAATGCTTTTAATAAAATAATGCAATAGCATACAATTATACTATTCACAGGATAATTGCAGGTTTTATAAAATGTTAATTCATAGTATATATTCATAGGATACAAGCTTTTAAATCTAGCTTTATATTTATTAATACTTTTTAATCAGAGTAACAAGGGTAGTAAAATACAACTAAAAGCATTCTAAAGAAAGAAGTCCCCTGCTTGCCATTTCCCAAGCCAGCTTTTTAGAGGCGATCACTTTGGATATTTTTAGTTGTTTTTCTTATATCACTATATTTGAAAATAATTTACTTGTGCTGCAATTTCCTGGACAGCATTAGATATTACATACTAGTTTTCTGATGTATTTGCTAGGATTTTAGCCTTTATACTCCATCCTTCTGCTGCTCTCATTTTCTCAATATAACCATATCGCATTTTCTCAATATAACCATATCAGTCCAATATTAGTGTTTACATTATTAAGACTGTGTAAATATCATTTACTTCTGAGCCAAATGGTGTACTATGATTATATTTACTTCTTGTAATTTGTTTTGTTCTTCTAGAGGTAATCAACTTTTTAAACAATTGTTTAGTTTTCTATGTATCTATTGTTAAAATTTCCCAAAGATTCTAGTAGATCTGTCAAAGGCTTGTCAATATTGTTTTCCAAATACCTTGTCATGTCAGATACTATGTTATCTTCCCCTCCTGCCTTGCAGAGTCCTCATTCTTCCTGCTTGAGTTGATTTCTCTTTAGGCTGGTAGGGCAGTATCAGTTGACCTAGGCTTTAATTGATCACTTTCCTGATAAGATTTCCCTTTTCATGGGTGCATTGTCTTTTTTTTTTTTTTCCTTGGTTTACTTCCTCTTTTTTTCTGTAGCATATCCTGTAGTAGCCTCTTTAAAAAAGCTGTACAGTTTTTTTTTTTTTTTTTTGTAGAGACAGAGTCTCACTTTATCTCCCTGGGTAGAGTGCCGTGGCGTCACACTGCTCACAGCAACCTCCAGCTCTTGGGCTTAAGCGATTCTCTTTCCTCAGCCTCCCTAGTAGCTGGGACTACAGGCACCCGCCACAGCGCCCGGCTATTTTTTTGTTTTGCAGTTCGGCCGAGGTCGGGCTTGAACCCGCCACCTTCGGTATATGGGGCCAGCGCCCTACTCGCTGAGCCACAGGAGCCGCCCAAGCTGTACAGTTTTGAGTTTTTGTTTTCCTGTAAATGTTTTGATTCTCTTAGCTTTGGCTAATAGCTTGACTGAGAAGAGAATCCTATGTTAAAATTATGTCTCAACTTGGAAAGCATGAATCAGCTGTTCTCTGGATAACCAGAGATACAGTGACTGTTGGATTGTTTCTTTGCATGAAGCCTGATTCTCTTCTACCCCCATGAACCCAGCGCCATTGAGTCTGAGCTTTTCCTGGCTCTGTGGAGGTGACATCTCCCTGCATCTTAGCCTCCCCTTTGGACTTGCTGAGGTGATAACTTCTTTTGCTCTCTTCAGTAAAGTACCTTCCTCTACCTGTTGTCTCTCTCCCAAAATTAGTTGAAATTTTTAATCTGTTGATATCTCCTTTTCTGTTCTCTTTGTTTCTGTGGGCTTGCAGAATTTTTTTCCTACTTGAATCCTTTTCTTCCATTGGTGGAGTTCGTGAAGACAAAAACAAGTGTTATCTGGTTTGCTCTGTCCAATTAGAAGTCTGTTATTATTAGAAATAAATGAAAATGGCCTGTGAATTTCCCAGAAAAACTAGAACGCAATATATTCAAGGTCTTTCATTTAATAAGTAAATAAGACTTTTGCTGGGTAAGAAAAGAGAGAGGCAGACCAGGGAAAAGGAAGAAAGAAATGGAAAAATGAAGGAAGAGAGCTTAGTAAAAAGAAAAAAAAAAAAAAGACTCAGCGAGGGACTGTACGACAACTTATAAAGAAGGGGAAAAAGTTGAAATCTAGGCCAGTCTTGTCTTATACGTACATGCTGTTCAGATGCTGCAGATTAGGGAATTGTTACTGATAATGAATTTATCAATGGGCCATTTTTGTAGCATCTTTTTCAAGTGCTATTACATGCAAGAAGTTTATGCTTGTCAGCCCCAGAGGGTGTTTAAGAACACAAGATTATAAAGCAAAGATGTTGGTTATGAAAAAAATTTCTTCTTGTCCTAGGGAGCATGGTTCACCTTCATCAGAGGAACATCACCAGCATCTCAGAAGATGAAATGCAGGGTTCAGGGACATGTCAATGAACTGTACAGAGACCGTGCCCTTGACTTTAAATAGGATTACACAAACGTAATGTATCATGATGGTCAGGGAGGAAATTATGGATAAGGGCTTTTTCCTTTTTCATCTTGTCCATTATTTTTCTTCTTTCTTTACCACTTTTCTTCTTTGTAAATATGAAGCCACTGAATGAAAGGTAACCATAATAGCCTGTTTATTTGTGTAACCAGAAAGATAACCATTATAGCTTGTTTGCTTCCATAGCCAAATAAGTTATTTCTTACCCATTTGCAGGTGGATCAAGGCTGAAAAAGAAAAAAAATGTAAACTCTGGAAATTCCAGTTTTGGTCAGCCTCTGTCTGAATTTCCATCCACTTCCATACTCTGTTTTACGTCCAACATTCTAATAATGTTCCTGCTTCTTCTCCTTTAATTATTTTCATTTGTGTCCCTTTGTCTTAAGATTCTTGTGAGTGGATTGAATGTTGCCCCAGCTGCCAGAGCCCATCTTTTCTGTCTTTCTTTCTGTTTTATTTTGACACAGGGTCTTATTCTTATTGCCCAGGTTGCCTTGCAGTGGCGCAGTCATAGCTCAGAGCCCCAGACTCCTGGGTTCAAGACATCCTCCCACCTCGGCCTCCCAAAGCACTGGGATTATAGGCATAAGCCACCATGCCCAGCTTCTCTGTCTCTTCCTGCTCTGTCAAGGATGTACAAAAAGGTAGAAATGATGCCCACCTTGTGGGAATCAGATAAGGCCAGGGAGACAACACTCAGCTTTAGAGGATTGGGTGTCGCGTAGCCTGGGAGGCTTTCCCTTTCTTGTTGTTGGGATAGTTCCAGGACCAGTGGTGTCACTGTCTATTATTCTGAAGATTCCCTGAGGACTGCCCTGCTCTCTTTGCCCCACAGTAGTAGATGCAGGGGAAACTGAAGGAACAATGGTGGCACCTCCGCCTCTCTTTGTCAATATCATCCCCTAGAGCTCCTAGTGGAGGCCATGGGGTAAAATGTCTGCATTGTGTGGAGAGGAGGGAGCTGTTAGTGGCAGTGCACCTGCTTCAGACTCAGGGACATGGGGTCTAATTCCCTTGTCTGTGTTGGTGGCCACTGTGAACTCAGGCAGACCCTGACCTTGGGAGCCTTGACTTCTTTACTATGTAGTGGGGGAGCTAGAGACTGCTGCTCTTTGAACTAGAACACGCTGTGAAGCTACTGGCTGACATGTATACTGTGACTGTGTGCTGGTTACCTCCCTCCTTTTAGAGTGATGTTAAACATTCAAATTATTTTTCTTTTTTTGTGGAGACAGAGTTTCACTTTATCGCCTTCAGTAGAGTCCTGTGGTGTCACAGCTCCCAGTAACCTCCAACTCCTGGGCTTAGGTGATTCTCTTGCTTCAGCCTCCCAAGTAGCTGGGACTACAGGCCCCCGCCACAATGCCTGGCTATAGTTTTTGTTGCAGTTTGGCCTGGCTGGGTTTGAACCTGGCACCCTTAGTATATGGGGCTGGTGCCCTACCCACTGAACCACAGGTGCCACCCTAAACATTCTGATTTTAACAGTTTCAAATAAATGTGAACTTCTGTTGCAGTGGACGTGATAGTCTATCTGATAGTGAATACCAGGCATTAAGGGGCAATGAACATTTCTTTTTCTCCCGCTGCCCACTTTTAATATTGACAAGTGTTGTCTCCTCAACAATGAGCTCCAGGATGGCAGGACTCCTGTTTGCCTTATTTTGGAGATCCCTTCAGAGTGTCTACCTGTCCACATTACTGGGAGTGAAAGTTGGTCACATTTAATTTATTTTGTTCCCCTAGCACCTAGCAGAGTGCCAGGACTGTAATAAATATTTGTTGAGTTGAACGCCTAACATATGGTATTCTAAGTATGCATTGCTAATGTTTGAAATTGCACCATAAGCAAGGTAGGGATGTGAGCATTGTATTTTACTTTTTCTAACAAAAAATTATACTGTGTCATATAAAAACCTTTCAAAGATTACAAAGCTGTTCTATTTCTCATTACTCATCACTTTCTTCCTCCCTAGAATTTCAAGTCCTATTGTCTCACCAAACAGAATCGAAAGACAAAAATACAAAGCGAAAGCTTCCAGAAATTACCTAGGCTGCCTCCCTCCTTTGTTCTGTCCCTTTTGTACTTTGGCTTGTTGGAAGTTAACCAAGGATAAAAGAAATATCTGAGGCCCCCCTATAGGGATGTTAATTAGTTGTTTCTTGTCCAAGGAATTTAAAAACTGCTTCTAAGAAAATGTCTGTATTTGATTTAGCAGACAACCTCTCTCCTATCTCAACCCCAGTTTCGTTAGTTGACATTCTCAAGAGTCTCCAATTAGCTCAAGAGGTTTTAAGACATTTAAAAAAAATTCTCAAAGCAAAATTAATTTTAGTTCGCTTTAGTTTAAACAGATTTGCCATACATCACTTCAGGAGGAAGGAGGGTGCTATAAAATCTGGCAAACAATTCAAAAACACGAAAACCTGAAGCAACTCAGCTTCCTAACTGCTTGGAAGGGAGTGGCGTACAGTGCCACACGCTGTCTGAAGCCTACTGGAAAATTAAGTTGCTATTTTAATTACAGTTGGCATTTGCAACTCTCCAGGTGAGGGAAGTCAGCTTGCTAGAAAATTTCTTTTGGCACAGGAAGCTCAGGAAATTAATAAGAATGAGCTGAAGACAAAGTTATATTTACCTATTAAAGCCCAGCTCTGGAATTTCTCTTGGACCCTCAAGTGACCTTGTCTTTTGTCAGTTGTGGGCACTGTTGAGTGACTTTGAAGAGGAAGCCACTGGGTTAGGCGCCTAGTGCCCCTTAGGTAAGGGACTGTAGTTAGGAGGAGGTATGCCGAGGTCACAGAGGACACTAGTACAGACAAGCAACACAGCGTGTCTCTGTCTCTACCCATTTTTTATGGCAGCCTTCCATGTAGGGTTTCATGTTAAGGAAATGGTAGAAGACCAGATTGTGTGAATGAGTGATGGAATCATCTGTGTTAGGAGTTCAAAGAAAGGAGCGACCATCTTGGATTGGGGTGGAAGAAGGAGGTATCCCATCCTGGAAGAGGGGTGCCTAGCAGGGCACCCGGTTTCCAGGTAGGAAAAGAGGACTAGGAAGGTTATCCTTAAGCTGAGGAAGAACGTGATCCAAAGCTCATAGACAAGTGTATGCTGGCATGCTGGGTACAGAGGGTGAGGGATGGTGCCTGTAGGAGGTTAATGAGAAGTGAGACAGGAAAGGTGGGCAGAGACTGGTTTGTAAAAGGCTTTGCATTTTGGGCTAAGGTCCTGATGATATAGATGAGTGCTTCCTCACATTTATTATTTATTTAGCCTCTTAACTCTTCTTTAACATGACATCCTACATGGAAGGCTGCTATAAAAAAGTGGGCCAAGGTAGAGATGTTCTGTTGGAATCTGCAGTTTCTCCCCAAACCCAGCCTCTTCTGCTCCTTCCCTTCCTATCCCCACACCCAGCACCTTGTCCCAGCAGTAAATGGAAAGCCGTTGGGAAAACATTGCTCTAGCAGTGGGCCAACAGAGACTCTGCTAATCAGAGGAATGACATGCCTGGAAGGTTTTATGTCTTGCTTATAGACATGGACATTTGACAGACAGTGGACATGCTAAGTTGGATTGGTGTTTGGTATTAAAATCACATATGGAGAGAGTGGGATGTCTGGCGTCTGACTGGGAATCTTCATGCTGTCAGCAACCAAAGAGAGAATTAAATATGGGTGATGTTGAGAAAGGCAAGGTGATTTTTATTCAGAAGTGGAATAGGGAGGCAAACACAAGACTGGGCCAAATCTCCACAGTCTATTTGGGCATTAGACAGGGCAGGTCACTGGCTTCTCTTACAGACGCCAATAAGAACAATGGCATCACGTGGGGAGAGGTCACACTAATGGGATATTTGGAGAATCCCAGGAAGTACATTCTTGGAACAAAAATGATCTTTGCGGGCATTGAGAAGAAGGGAGAAAGGGCAGATGTGATAGCTTATCTCAAAAACGCTGCTAGTGAGTAATAGTTGGCCACTGCCTTATTTATTACAAAACAGAACTATCTCATGGCTTTTTTGATGTGTACTGTAATGTAATTGATCTCATATACCAGGATTCAGATCATGAATGAATGACAGAATATTTTTGTTGGACAGTCTGATTTAACTAAGACTGGCATGTGGTTAAATGAATATGATCTTGTTTTTGATTTTGATAGTAATTCCAGTTCAGTAAATGCTATTATTACTGTTTTCCCCTTCTAAAGATATGACTGGATTTAATTAGTGATATTCAACTTTTCACAAACATAGTAAATTGCCATCTTAACGCCTATTGAAAATTGGTTTTATATCATGATTTATATATATAACTGGATATGTGAATATATTTACATACTAGGGAAATCCCTTCAATGTCTCAGAATCAAGCAAGAGTCACTGGTATTTTAATTGGTGTTCATTAATCTGTTAAAGGTGATGGCTACAGATAAGGTAGCAATGTTTACTTTGTATTTTTGGTCTTCGCTATGCCAATCTGATTTCCGTGTCTACTAAAATGCCGCCTTCTATTTATTGAAAGTCATTTTAGTCTGGTTTGGGTGTAATGTCCAATAAAGAATATGTAACACTTCTTAAAAAAAAATCACACGGGCTTTTGGTCTAGGGAAGTGTGGGGGGAATTTTGAGATTGAAGTTATACAACTTTCCTGATGGTTGTGACCTGAGAAGGATACCCCCATCTCTTCTCTGTTATCCCTCCAAAGGCTGTGTGCATACGTGTGTGTGTGTGGCCAGTATTTTTGGTGACTCAAAAGTGTATAAGGGTGGAGACTCCAGGGCTGGGCAGATCTGTGTCACTTGCAGCTCTCCCACATTCAGCCGTGTGTGTGGCGGAGCTTCACAGGTCATCAGCAGTGAACACCAGGGAAGCCTTGCAGGTGAGAGCTGGGGAATGACCAGCAGCCCAGCTGTTCACATAGTAGCCACCAAAGTAGGCACAGAGGAGTGCCTCTGCCCTGTAGGCATTCGGTTCACTTATATCCTCTCTCCAGCAGAGGATCTAGGCCTTTTTCTTCTTCATACCCCAAACTTAGCTTAGAAAAACATTTTGAGTTTTTAAATAGAATATTTGGCGAACTTTGACTCAACCAGGCACTATTTTGTACACATTTATAGTGGGTTGAATATCCAAAAAGTTATGTCCAAATCATAATGATTAGAATCTGTGAAAATGCTCTTATTTGGTAAAAGTGTCTTTGTACCATCTGGGATTTAAATCCAGTGACAAGTGTCCCTATAAGAAGAGGAGAGGGCACAGAGATACAGAGGCTCCAAGCAGGGGAGGTCTTGTAAGGCGGAGATTGGAATGTCGGAACTCTTGCTGGTCTACACCGGAAGCTACACAAAGGCATGGACCGGATTCTCCCCCATAGGAAGATTGTCCCTGAAGGAACTTATCCTGCCAACACCTTGAGTTTGGATTTCTGGCCTCCAGAGCTGAGAGAGTGAATTTCTGTTGTTTAAAGCCACCTAGTTTGTGGTGATTTGTCATGGCAGCCCCAGGAAGCTAATACAACAACCGTGGGGTACAGCCTCTGCTCCCCTTTAGGGTCAAGACCTTTTAGCCTCCCTGACAGATTGTCTTTGTTTCATTAGCAGGTTTTCCCCCTCCTCTGTGAGGTTTTTCATGCTTGTAGAGTAAGAATTTCATGTTTTAGTTCTAAATCCTTTTGTACTGTACTTCCTCTCAGGGTCTGTTTGGCCCGAGGATCTGCACTTACCTTAATGGGTGCAAAGGGAACCACAGGATATAAGCATATCCAGCCCCTTTCCTTAAAGGCTGTGGCCATCCCAGTTCACCAGGTGTTGCTTCCCTTACTTGATAAGGTGATCATTAAAATTATCTTTCAAACTCAGGTATGTTTAAGAGTAAAGGGGCTCCATTAGCATTTATAACATGTACTCTGGGTCTGTACAACCCCTTCTTATTGGTTGTACCTAGACTCCAATTATTCATCCTGTTGGGCCTCCTTTCTGGTCTCGTCAATATTCAAGTCAGGCATAATTTCTTGCTCGGCCTTAGGAGGAAATATTGGCCTTCCCAAGTTCCTTCTTTCTTGCTTTTTTGTTCTCTCTGGAGGCTATTTCTTTTCAGCTCAGGAGTTATCAAACTTGTTTGGTCTTTAGACTTCTTTGGCAAGGCAAAAAAGCCCCTGGATACCTTACTTGTCCTCATTTTTGCCACTCAGCATTGTAAAAATGCTTCTTTACTGTGAGCAAGGAGCTCAGGCTATTTTGGCAGCAACGTCAATTAACTTGGATCCTTGAAAAAAAGAAAGCCCCCAAATAAGTTAAACAAATTATTAATTCATGCCAGAAACAAAGCACAGAGTTTGTCATGTTTCGTACATTAATACTGCATGGGACTAACTCTGAAACATCTGGACGCAGAATTCTGTGGCTCATGGTGAGGGTGGTAAGCAATTGCTGAATTCAAACATTGTTTTTTGATTCCCATACCACTGTCACTGCTGAGAGAACAAAGAGTCATCTGTTGGATGTTCCTCTGCAGGGGAGAAGATGGGCCACATTCTCTAAAATTAGCCTGTTTTCCTCTGCTGTTGTCTGAAACAAGGAGCCTTCCAGGAGGATGTTTGCCATCACCACCAGTGACCTAGAAATGTCAATTGCAATAAAACACTGTAATCTGAGATATATTAACCATATTGCTCCTTAGAAGAAGAGGATGACCATGCGTGATGTTTCAGTTACTAAATTAGAATTAAAAGTCCATGGTTTCTTCTGTGGAAGTTGGTGAACTCTTGCAAGATCCTATGGTGACATTTAAAGAAGCTTCCACCAGTTGCCCCAGGGTAGTGGTTTACATGGCTGACTGCCTATTTCAGGGATGCCTTTGAGGGCAGGAATTGTGTTGTCATGTTCATTCATGTGTCATAGGCACCTAGCATGGTCCTGGCAGCTGGGACATGCTCAGGAAATATGTATTAAGTCAATGAACTATTTATGATGGAAGAGGTCTAGCATTCCCATTCACTGCAGCCATCAGTGGTTGAAAAGATCTGAGATATTACCTAATAAATATTCATGTTACCATATATATGTCTTTATTTTGCTTAGTTATGCTTATATTCCTTAAAATGTTTTGTCAAAATATAAGATACATACAATAAAGTGCTAGGATCTGTAGTGAATGGCTCAATTAATTTTTATACTTCTATATACCCATGCCACCAGCACTCAGGTTAAGATTAAGAACATTTCTAATACTCAAGAAGATTCTCTTGTGCATCCTTCTGTCAACAACTCCTTCTAAATATTTATAAACATTCTTCATACCTCCATTTTCATAGGTTGGTTTGCCTTCTTGAACTTCATATAAATAAAATTATATAGTATGCAGTTTTTTATGTCTGGCTTCTTTCACTCAATATTGTGTTTGCAAGATTCATCCAAGTGGTTAATTGCTGTGTAGCAGCAGTTTGTTCTTTTTATTGCAAGGAGCTATTCCATTATATGACTATGCCACAATTTATTTATCCATTCTACTGTTTGGGTAGTCTCCAGTTTTGGCTATTATGTATAAAACTATTATGAATATTCTCATTCATATCTTTAATTGCACATATATTCTCAAAGTTTATGCTTTTCTTATAAGGGAGGGAGAAGAGTGGAATAATAATAATAATGATAATAATAGCAACTGAGACTTATTGAAAGCTTGCTATATGCCGGGAATTACAGTAAGCAATTAACTAAATGCTGTATAGTCATAGCCCATGTATGGCTTTTATTGCTATATAATTCTGCCTTCCAACTTTATACTTTAATTAGACAAAATTTAAAAGCAGGATTACCTGTTAAGTACAAATCAAGTATGTGATCAGTCAGAATTTGAGATTATCTAATTTTTTGTTTATTTTATAGCTAACCTTCCCCTATACCCCTTCCTCTCACCTCCAGTCCACTTCGTCCCCCACTAGAATGGGAGCTCATTAGGTTTAGGCATGAATTCCAAGCAGTCAGTTGTGTATTTGGTCCTGATAAACTCTTAGTAAATATGCTTATTTATAAGAGAATTATTTTCAAAGAGATTAGTTGTGAGAAAGTTGGTTTTGAATGAAGCAAGTTGTTTTTGAATGCCACAAAATTCTCTTTCACTAGTCTACCTAACCTGTTGTTATTGTCCTAAAATGCCAGGGATAGCCACGAAGACTCTAGACTCTTTTCAGAGCCCATCTTTCTGCAGAATGTATACTCTTAATTTTTAAGAGATAAGCTTTCTCAGCTCAGTTGTTTGCTGGCATTTTTGTATACTCTTTATTGTAACCTGATATTAAGAGCTTAAAAAAATTAAAAAATCAAGCTTTTATTAGCATTTGAAAAAAATGTCTGTACCTTAAGTGTCTCTTTGATATGTGTTGCCAGCTGGGTGTAACTGTCATCCCAAACAAGAAGGAGAATATTTCTGTCACACCATATATTCCCTCATTCATTCTTCACCTTTCCCCAGCTCAAGTTAACTACAAAGCTGGTTTCTTTCAGACTAGATTAGTTTTTGCCTGCTTTAGAACTACATATAAATGGAAACATAAGTATGATGGCTTCTTTTGCTTAGAATAGTGTTTTGATAATCGCCTTGTGTGTATTTTTATTGCCGAATATGATTCTATCATATGACTATTTCTCAACTTATCTATCAATACTATTTTGTTGATAGACATTCGAATAATTTCCAATTTTTGGCTAATTTGAACACATTTTGCTCTGAACCCTTTAGTATAAGTCTTTCTGGGGACATAGATTTATATTTTTCTTGGATGAATTGCTAGGAATGGGATTACTTGGTAAATGTATGTTTTAATTTTGTAAGAAACCATCAATTTTCAAAAGTGGTTGACCTATTTTATATATATTTCCACCAACAATGTATGAAAGCTCCAATTACTCCATATTGTTACTAACATTTAGTAATGTCATGCACCTCTGTTTTAACAAGCTCTAATTTCCCCCAACATTTGTTTTTATATAACTTCATTCCTCTTTCTCTCTCAACATAGACCTTGAGCCTTTATTCACAGCCATAGGCCTTTGCTTTGGGTGATGAGGCTGAGGATTTCCTTCAGTCTTCCAACTCTGAAGTGTTCATTGCACATTCGGTGTTCCCTGCATGAGAAAGACACTTAATTTCTCTGAGCTTTCTCTTCCTCGTTAGGCAGGTCATAAGTTCTGATTGGGCCATTTGAGGCCAGATCACCATTTTCTTTTGAATTTTGGCTTTAAACAAATTTAACTAGAAAATAAGCTCTCCTTGGGTAGAGACCTTATCTGATTTGATCATTATTATATCCCCAGATTCCAAAGCCCTGCTGGCATGTAAGAAATGTTTGTTTAATGAATGTATTTTAAAACTATGAATGGAAACATGTTACACTTTAATCAACATTCAGCAATGTATTTAAACAATAATATAAATATACTTTAAAAAAATTAAAGGAATAGAATTGAAATGTTCTCAACACCAGAAATGTTAAGTGCCTGAGGTGATGGGTACCTCTAATTACCCAGATTTCATTAATACACATTATATGCCTGTATCAAAACATCACATGTACCCTGTAAAGATATACAACTATTATGTACCCATAATATTAAATAATGCATTAAAGAACATTTAGCAACGTGTCTAATAGGAATTTCTGATAGTGCCAAAGTTAACACTTTGGTTTTCTTCCTTAAAAATAAAATGGAATATAGTTTGGTGAAAAGAGTATAAAAATAGTCACTGATAATCATATATGCACCTGGGGGTCTAGTCCATCCAGCTTGCTGTCATAGCTGGATACTGTCATAGCTGGTAGCACTTGGGGTCTTGAGAGTTGATTTTTCAGTGCTGTTGCTGCCACCTGATGCCATTCATGCTGTCCAGGGGCCTAAGTACCCACCCATCCACTCAGGCTACTGCTGCTATTGCTGGCATCCCAAGAATGCCTCTTAAATGTTCAAGGATTGACCTGCTCAGACCTGCTGTCTTTGGTACCTGCATATACCACCTAGGGGCCCACAGACCAACATGCTTAGTCCATTGTCACCATGACTTTTACCTAAGGACTGGCATACATGGCATCCCTGTCTTCAGCAAAGTCTTACCTCTACTGAGCAAATCACAGAGACCCCTGGTGTTGATGCAGCTAAAGAAATCATACAGAGACTGTGACCACCAGAATCAAAGCCAAAGTGACCTATCCAACTAATACTTTAGCCAGATCTATGGGAAAAAGTCTTTCCTTATGAAATCCAATCCATAAAACTGGAAGAAGCAACTGTTACACCAAAATATGCAGATATCGATGTAATAGGGAAAAAAAGCAAGGAAACATGATACCTACAAAGGAATATAATAGTTCCATAGAACAGATTCCAGTGAAAACAGTGAAAAGGAAATGATCAAAATAGAATTCAGGATAATAACATTAAAGAAACTCAGTGACATACAAGATAATATAGATAAAAAGTACAAAGAAATCAGGAAAATAATTCATGAAATTAACGAGAAATTCAACAGAGATAGTTATCATAAAAAAAGAACCAAATTCTGGAACTGAAGAATGAAAAGAATAAAATTAAAAAAAATACAATTGAGCGCTTAAACATTAGACTAGAGCAGGCAGTTGAAAGAATTTCTGAGTTTGAAAACAGGTCTTTTGAAATAACCTGGTCGGACAGGATAGATAAATAAATAAGTAAAAATTAAAAAAAAAAAGTAAAGAGAGCCTATGCAACATATGAGATGTCATGATGCATCAAGGATTTGAATTTTGGAAGTTCCAGAAGGAGAAAAGATGGGCAAAGGCACAGGAAACCCCAAAACTTCCCAAGTCTTGCAAGAGGTGTATATAGCTTTTTGGAAAGAAGTTTGGAGAATACTCAAGGAATTAAAAGTGGACCTGCCATTTGATCCTGCAGTCCTCCACTAGGCATTTACCCAGATGAGCAAAAATCATTTTACAAAAAAGACATTTGCACCAGAATGTTTATTGCAACCAAATTCATAATTGCCAAGTCATGGAAGCAACACAAGTGCCCATTGACCCATGAATGGATTAACAAATTGTGGTATATATACACTGTGGAATACTATGCACCCATAAAAAAATGTTGGAGACTTCACATCTTTTATGTTTACCTAGATGGAGCTGGAACATATTCTTCTTGAGTAAAGTATCTCAAGAATGTAAAAAAAAGTACCCAACATATTCAATACTACTATGAAATCAGTGTATAGTCACCTACACATTCATAGGAATGGTAAAACATAACTATAGTCCAAAGAGAAGGGAGGGAAGGGGTAAGGTTGGTAGGAGGGAGGGTTTTGGGGGGAATCCAACCGAATGTGCATAATGCAATGATACATTTCTATACTAGTAAGAATAGGGTATGAATGTTTTTAGCACAACAAATAAGCAAGGAGGCAGTTATGTTAATCAGTTAGAGGTAAGCATTCCACATTTTATATCAAATCAGCACACTGTAGCCCATAAATGCATTGGTGTACACAGTTATGATTTAATAAGGAATTAGGAACCTCAAAGATTCCCAAATATATTCAACCCAAAAGGATCTTCTCCAAGGCCATTATAGTCAAACTGCCAAAAGTCAAAGACTAAGAATTCTAAAAATAGAAAGAGAAAACTATCAAGTCACATATAAGAAAATCACTGTCAGACTAACAGTGAATTTCTCAGCTGAATTCTTGTAGACTAGGGGAGAATGAGATGATATGTTCAAAGTGCTGATTAAAAATACCCTGCTGTGGAAACAACCTAAATACCCACCAATCCAGGAATGGATTATCAATTTAGAATTTCTGATGTCACAATTGACATAGTTTTGTATTGCATGTCCTTTAACAAATTATTGAGGTTATTCTTTTTAAGTGTTTTGTCATTTAATAACTTCATACTAAGAATACAAGCGATTCATACGGTAGCATTATATTTTAGAGTGTTCTGGATTGACTATGTGACTGTTTGCTTATCTTTTCTTACTAGTGAGTTTTATACTATTCGATATTTTTTGTTACTCATTAGCTTTAATTTCCTTTGGTCTGAAAAACTTCCTGTAGAATTTCTTGTAAGCCAGGTGGTGATGAACTCCCTTAGTTTTTGTTATTCTGGGAAAGTCTTTATGTCTCCTTCATTTCTGATGGATAGATTTGCTTCTTTGCTTTGTTGCTTGCAGTTTTTTCCTTCAGTACTTTGATTACATCATCCACTCTTTCCCAGCCTGCAGGGTTTCCACAAAGAAATCCACTGAAATCTATACTAGGACTCTGTTGGATGTGATTTTTCTTATCTCTTGCTGATTTCAGTATTCTTTCTCTGCCTTTAATGTTTGATAATTTGATTATAATGTGCCTCTGTGTTGAATTTGGTTTGTGACCTCTGAGCTTCCTACACCTGGATCTTGTCACCTTCCTCCAGATTTGGAAATGTTTTAGGCATTAGTTCTTCGGCCTATTTTTCCCTTGTCTGACTCAGTCATTTTTACTATGTGAATGTTAGTTAGCTTGATGGCATCCCATAATTCCTCTAGGCCTTTTTCATTCTTTTTTTCCCTCTCCTCTACTTATATAATTTTTTATGTCCTGTCTTTGAGTTCACCAATTGTTTCTTTGGCTTGATCAAGTCTGCTGTTGAAGCTTTCTATGGAATCTTGTAGCTCAGTTATTATATTCTTTACTTTAAAAACTTCTTTTTGGGAGGTACTCGTGGCTCAAAGGAGTAGGGCGCCAGCCGCAGATGCTGGAGGTGACAAGTTCAAACCCATACCCCGGCCAAAAACTGCCAAAAAAATTAAAAAAAACACCTTCTTTTTAAAATTTCTATTTCTTTGCCAAACTGCTCATTTTCTTTATGAATTATTTTCTAAATTTCATTTACCTTTTTATCTATATTTTCTTATAATTCCATAAACTTCTTTAAGAAAATTATTCTGATTTCTGAAATCAGTGATTTCATGGATCTTCATTTCTTCTGCATCCTTTACTGGGACTTTATTGATATCTTTTGGTGGCATCATATTTCCCTGATTTTTAAATAATTCTTATGTTCTTGATGCCTGCACATTTGAGAAGATGGCCACCTCTTCTTGCTTTTGTGAGTATTCTTGGTTGGGTTAAACCTTTTCTATTTAATATCAGAATTTAATCACTGGCCTGAAGCTGTTTCCTATCCTGGGAAGAGTTAAAGTGAGCACCAGAATTTAATTGCTATACTGTTGCTTAATGTCAACATGCACTTCTTTCTTGGTCTGGTGAAGATTTAACTTGAACACTGGCGTGTAATCACTACACTGGAACTTAATCACTGACCTGCAGTTGTTTCTGGATCTGGGGAAAACTTAACATGAGCACTGAAATTTAATTGCTGACGTTTTAGTTGCTTCTAAGTCAGGGGGAGACTTGAAAAGAGCACCCATGCTGTGTAGGGACGCTAACCAGGGACTTGGGCCTGGAAGACCTGTGGACTGTGCCCTTTGCAGCACAGTGTCATCAGGCTGTCACCTCAGATGGGGCTTCTGCTGGTCAGAATGCAGAGCGACCACCAAGATCCATGCACCAGTTGATGCCGGCGTGCCCCTGCTTTTTGTCTCCAGTTGGTCCCAGGTAGTTCAGCCCCTACCGGTATCCCCAGTGCCCTCCATGGTATGAAATATGAGAAGCTTTTCCACAGATTCCCAAACTGCTGGGAAGGCTGAACATTCACCTCTAATTTCCTTCTCTCACTGAAGAAACCCTGGATCCAGAGAGATTCTCCATTAATGGTACTATTCTGGGTTGCTGAAGGAGGTGGCATGGTCTATGGGGACCATTCCTTTTCTCATTTAGTCATGGTTTCTCCCAGTTCTGAGGACCTCTGGGGTATCTGTTTCTTTCCTGAGTTCTGGGGAAATCAGAACAATATTCCTCTTTGTCAATTGTTCCTCTTCTGCGGGAAGAGAAAACCCCACAGAGGAGGAAGCCAGGAAATGCCTATGAATTTATCTTTCTGACATCATGCTTGAGACTCATATTTTAGAACAGACACAGTGATGGCAAACTCCATAGAAATAGACTTCTGGCAAAAAACTAGCCAAAATTATAGCATTTTCTTTTCTTTTTTTTTTTGGTTGCAGCCATCATTGTTGTTTGGTGGCCTGGGCTGGATTCGAACCTGCCAGCTCAGGTGTACGTGGCTGGCGCCTTAGCCCATTGAGCCACAGGCGCTGAGCCTAGCATTTTCTATAAAATTAAAAAACATATCCTTTGCCCTTTTGCGTAAACCTGTAACAATGGATGTATTTAGAAGTAGGATCTACCAAGGAACATTTTAGTTTTTTGGTTTGGTTTGGTTGTTATCGTATATTGTCAATTTAAGTGTATATTAATATGATTTTCTATATCAACACATTATAAAAGCCACACAGAGGGACTCTGGCTCCTCACTGCCTTGCCTCCCAATACATAACATTTAATAGCTCCCCAGGGCCCTTAAGGAAGACATGTCACAGGAAACAGAGCAGTATGGGAAAATGATGCAAAAGTGTATGAAAATGGAGAGAAGGTGATGAAGGAAAAAGGTAGGAGGTCTAGGAGAAGAAGAGACAATAAAAGAGATACAGAGAAAAATAAAAAAACAGAGATGGGGAATTTTGTTGGGAATTTAGTTGACATTTTTCGGATGTTGTCTCCATTCCAGGAGGGTTCTCTGACCCACACCCTGTCTCCACCCCACGTCTGTCTGCCAGGCTTGCCCTGGTTTGTTGGGACAGCGACATCAGTGCTCTTCTGGAAGGAGCCTTCATAGCTCCTGCCTTTGGGAAACAGGGCAGGGGAAGGAGGTCTGCCTGGGGTAGGGATAAGTCGGCCTGGCCAAGGGCTGCTCAGATTTTACAGAAGTGCAGATTTTCAACAGTCACCATTTAAAAAACTTAGTTGTTCACTGCAATGCATACTTCTGAACTGGGTTTTTTGCTATAAACGACATTACTGGAACAAATGAAGAAACTCAAATTTGATGATGTTAATGCTTCAATGTCAACTTCCTAATTTTAATGGCTATATTCCTGTTATAGAAGAGAATGCTCCTCTTTGTAGAAAATACTAAAGTATTAGGAGTGATGGAAAATCATGTGGGCAACTTTCCTTCAAGCAGCTCAAGGGGGGAAAGTTCTTTGTATTGTACTTACAGCTCTTCTATACACTTGAATCTGTTTCAAAAAATTTTAGAAACTTCATGTTAGTGGGTAGGAAGGTTTGATGTTTGTTTTTTCTTATGGGATAGTAGGACCAAGTAAAATAAAAATGAGGAAAGGAAGGCTGTATCACGTCCTAGTCCTGGTTCTTTCAGAGCTTCAGGTTGGGTAAGACTGGAAGTCACCCTGTTTGCTTCGCAAAATGTAAACAAAGGCATTACACTTACACAATGTGATAATGTGCTTTTCTCATCCCAGCTAACAGCAGGACTCCAGTAATCAGACCAAATAAGCCCAGTCATGGCACTGGAAAAGTTCACTCCCACAAAGAAGAGGTAATTTAAGTAATTAGCCAGTCTTTATGGCCCTGATCATCGCCCAGGCTCAGCGGGGTGGGAGGGAGCACATGGCTGCGGAGCAATAAAAGCCATTCTTCATTTTTACACTCTCCTCTCCTAACTCAAACTCTCAAACCAAGCCCAGAGAGGACACTTCCCTCAGTGCATCTCAGTGTTCCAGATGGAAAGAGGCTGATGACTGAGCCAAACCAGCACGTGCTGAGAAGGTTTTGTTTCATTTGGGGTTTTGATTGTTCGTTTGAAAAATAAAAACAGCTTTATTGTTTTTCCGGATTATAAAAGTAATCCATGCTTGTTATTAAAACAAATTAAGACAAAAACACATAAGGAGAGCTAGAAAGTAGGAAATTAAAATTGTTCATAATCTTCCCAACCAGAGAGAGCTGTGGCTCATATTTTAATGTATTACCCCTCAAGTTTATACAATAACAATAAATAGATAAAGATATGTGCTTTGCTTTGAATGTCTCCTAAATTTCACATATAGAGAAGTTAGTCCCCAAATTTATGTTGATTGGAGATGGAGACATTGGAAGATAATTATGATTGGGTTAAATCATCAGAGTGGGGTCCCCATGATGGGCCTGGTTGGTTCATAACATGAGGAAGCGAGACCAGAGCTGACACGTGCGATCTTGTCCGGTCACTGTGAGATGCCCTCTGATATGTCATGAAGCAGCAAGAATGACTCGCCAGATGCGGTACGATGCTCTTGGACTTCTGAGCATCCAGAACCATGAGATCCCTAGTCTATGATATTTTGCTATAGCAACAAAAAGTGGACTAAGACAATATGATTATACTATACAAGCTACTTTAGCACCATTATCATCTTTACTTTCCTCTTACTCTATTGTGGGCATTTTGACATGTTAATAAAGTTCAAGGCTCGGTACCCATAGCACAGTGATTATGGTGCCAGCCACATATACTGAGGGTGCCAGGTTTGAACCCAGCCTGGGCCTATGATTTTTTACCCTTTACAATAATGAAAAACCAACATGCATTCAGTAGAAACTGTACTTTGAATCTCAAATTTTACTCTTTTTCTGAACTAGTGATACACAGCACGGTATGTGTCCTGATGCTGGGAGGGGGCGGCGAGCTGCAGCTCCTGTCAGCCCTGTGATGTGCCCGCGTGGCCATCCAATGCTCCGCAGTGGACTGTGCTGCTGGGTGATTTTGCCCACCTGTGGGCCAATGCAACTGTTCTAAGCATGTTTAAGGTGGGCGATGCTATTCTGTACCTTAGAGGTATTAAGTGCATTTTCAGCTAAGTGCTATTTTCAATTTATGATGGGCTATGATATAACCCCCAGTGTTAGTCGAGGAGCATCTGTATATGCATAATTCAGCAATTCTATTCCTAGAGAGACAGCCACCAGATGTGTAGATGTACATAAGTATAGATAGTCACTAAAAGATAGGTACAAGAGGCTCCATACCCTCACTATTCTTAATAGCCCCAAACTTGAAGTCACCAAATGTCCATTTAAAGTGGAATGGACTCGGTGCCTGTGCTCAATGGTTAGGGAACCAGCAACACACCCGGGGCTGGCAGGTTCAAACCTGGCGTGGGCCTGCTAAACGACAATGACAACTGCAACAACAACAAAATAGCCAAGTGTTGTGGCGGACGCCTGTAGTCCCAGCTACCTGGGAGGATGAGGCAAGAGACTCACTTAAGGCCAAGAGTTTGAGGCTGCTGTAAGCTGTGATGCCACAGCACTCTACCCAGGGTGACATAGTGAGACTCTGTCTCAAAAAAAAACAAAAAAAAACATGGCTCAGTGCCTGTAGCTCAGTGTCTAGGGCACCAGCCACATACAACAGAGCTAGTGGGTTCGAGCCCAGCCTGGGTCTGCCAAATAACAATGACAACTACAACTAAAAAATAGCCAGGCATTGTGGCGGGTGCCTGTAGTCCCAGCTACTTGGGAGGCTGAGGCAAGAGAATTGCTTAAGCCCAAGAGTTTGAGGTTGCTGTGAGTTGTGACACCATAGCACTCTACTCAGGGCATCATAGTGAGACTCTGTCTCAAACAAACAAAATCCAACAATAAAAAATATAAAGTGGAATGGATAAACTGTAATGGCTAATGAATAATTAGAACAATTGGATAATGAGAATGAATGGATTACAACCATGCATAACAACATAGATGACTCTTGCAATCATAATGTTAAGCAAACAAATGTGGAAATTTCACACCTTACACCTCCATTTACATAAACATGAGCAAGCAGACTAACCTCTGGTGAAAGAAGACAGGACAGAGGTTACCTTTCGCTGTGGATAGGGCCTGCCAGGCAGTGCGCAAATACCTCCAGGGTACAGTGATATTCTTGTTCCTGCTGGCTGCAGAATATAATATATCAACTAAGTGAAAATTTCTCAGGCCGTACATTCCGGATTATATTTTTCTGTATGTGCTATGCCAATAAATATGCCACATATAGTAATACTAGTAATAAAATTAAACTGATCAACTTTTTAAAACCTGGAATCTATAGGGTTATATTTAAATATTTTTCTCATAATCAAATTACAGGAATTTCTTAATTTTTTTTTTTGAGGCAGAGTCTACCTATGTTGCCTTTAGTAGAGTGCTGTGTCATCACAGCTCACAGCAACCTCAAACTCTTAAGCGATTCTCTTGCCTTAGCCCCCAAGAAGCTGGGACTACAGGCACCTGCCACAATGCCTGGCTATTTTTTTGTTGTTTTTGTCATTGTTGTTTAGCTGGCACAGGACAGGTTCGAACCTGCCAGCCCCAGGGTATGTGGCCAGCACCCTAACCACTACGTACAGGTGCTGAGACAGGAATTTCTTAATGTTTAAGGCAAAAATACATCCGAATTATATAAAATGGTAATGGCATGTCAGTTTCTAACCCCGTTCAACTATTTTGACCTGTATCTGCCTGTCCCCTCTGTATGTGCAGTCCTGTCAGGTAAAGAAGAACATCCCCAGTCCTTGACTCCAGAGCCACCTCAAAGGGCTGGAACCGTGGTTTTGAGTAGAAGATACAACAGAATCACCCGGAAGTTCGCCTGAGAGTACATAGGAGGAAAGGATTGATACAGGGGACATTTGTGCATCTCGACAAGCACAAGCAAGTTTGTTATTCCCGCATGTCGTTCAGGACGTTCCAGGTTGCCACCCAGAGCCTACCTCACAGTTGAGGCACTCACTGTCCTAGCTGCTGGGCTTGCTGCCTGCTGAGGGCTCTGAGGGGAAGGTACAAGTTCCCCACCAACGGTTTGGAATGTGTAACAGAACCCATGCAGGTTTCTTTTCATTTAGAGGCATCGATCAAAACAAAAAGCTGAAAGAAATAACAAAGCACAAAGGATCTCAAGGAGATCCTTTCACCTAGGCGGTCATAAGTCTCAAGACCAGTGTGAGTGTCGCAAGCGGCCTTAGTTGCCTTAGGACTGTTAGTTTATTGTGATACTGAGTCTCTGCCTAATGGGGGTGGCACCGTGCATGCTTAACCTGTGTCGCATGTAAATACACAACGAAGCAGAGACAGCTCTGCTTCACATGCCACAAAGAAAGTTAAGACTCTGCAAAAAGGCGGGCGGTTCAGCTCTTACTATCCAAAGAACTCCTGCCACTGCCCAGGAGGGAGTGTCCAGCAGAGGAACGACAGCCCTGTGTCTGTCACCTGCAATAAACGCACCTAACTCAGCAGGCTGGATCCGTCTGAGTTATTTCTTTGGTCTCAGTTTGGAAGGCAGCTGTTTCGACACTATCCTGGGATTTTCCCCAAACAGACTCATAGCCATTTTTCCTCCAGGAATTGTTCTTGGCAAAGGGAGCTTCTTTCTCAAGATTATGTTCCCAGGGCACTCCATGCGCAGTGACTGGTCCTTAGAGGAACAGAAAGGCCAACAGAGGACAGCCCTGAAGGGCAATCCCAGCTCCAGGATGCCCTGGGATCTGACTGAAGCTCCCGCTGCAACTAGAAGCTACTGCATCACAATCCTTCATCCCTTATCATCTCTCAGATTGGTGTCTGAGAAATATGCTCCATAAATATCCCGAATGCAGATTTCAATTTCCAAGTTTATTTTCCAGGAACCTCGCCTAAGACATTCACTCATAAGAATTCAAAGTATGTGTCACAATACATAATTGAGTCTAAACTTATCTGTGAAGGCCTTTTGGAGAAGATGGGTCTTTTTTCTTTAAAAGACAGGGTCTTGGCTCGGCGCCTGTGGCTCAGCCGGCTAAGGCGCCAGCCACCTACACCTGAGCTGGCAGGTTCGAATCCAGCCCGGGCCTGCCAAACAACAATGACGGCGGCAACCAAAAAATGGCCGGGCGCTGTGGTGGGCACCTGTAGTCTCAGCTGCTTGGGAGGCAGAGGCAAGAGACTCACTTGAGCCCAGGAATTGGAGGTTGCTGTGAGCTATGATGTTACAGCACTCTATCCAGGGTGACAGCTTGAGGCTCTGTCTCAAAAAAAAAGACAGGGTCTTGCTCTGTCATCCAAACTACAGTGCAGTGGCATCATCATAGGTCACTGTCACATTGAATTCCTGGGCTCAAGCCAGCCTCCTGCTTCAGCCACCAGTGTAGCTGAACTATAGGTATGCGCCACCACACCCATCTATTTTTAAAACACTTTTTAGAGATGGGGTCTCACTATGTTGTCCAGGCTGGCTTGAACACCTGGCCTCAACTGATCTTCCTGTCCTGGTCTCCCGAAGTGCTGGGATTGCAGGTGTGAGCTATCCTGCCTCTCCAGAAAGGTGGATCTTTAAGGCTGTGAAGAATTTATGATTCCGAAGAAAGTGGAGAAAAGCTTTCCAGATAACGAACCCCCAAGAAAACATAAGATTAGAAGCAGAGAGGAGCAAAGTGAGCTGAGGGCTCATTGCGGAAGTTGGCCTGCCCAGAGCAGGATGGTGGGATGGCGCTGTTGGGAAAATGAGACTTGGGCGACAGACACCAATTAGAGCTGTTGGGGCGGGGTTGGAACTTAGCTTGACATTTGTTTTAATAAAAGAAGAAGCCATTGGTGAATTTTTAACAAGTGATTGACAAAAGCAAAGTAGTTCTTGGACACACCTGTCATCAAGGTACCAGATTGACTGCAGGTGATGCTGGGAGCTTGAGCCCCACATGGCAGATGAGGCTACAATTCTGGAGAAAGGTGCGAAATGCCCAGGTTATGAATAGCTCACAGGAAGGACCTAAGATGAAAGGCATCTTCTGGTATCTGAATGGCCGTCACAAGAAAGAAAAATCCGCTTTGCTCAATGGGGCAACACCAAGCTTTTAGGAATTAACACCAGTGACGCCAAGATTTCGGCATTTCCTGCGGGTCTCTACCCTCACTGCCACGCGACGGGCAACGACAGTGTCGGGGGCCTTGCCCTGGGAAGGCCAACATTTCGAGCTGAGCAAGAGAACTTTCAGCTTCTAGTTACAGCTGGACTTACTCATTCTCAGTCTTGTAAAGAAGCCGTTAACTGACTGAGAGCTCTTCTGCTGTCTCAGTTTGGTCCTGGAATTTGTCTTTGGAAGGTGAGTTTTTCTCCAGAGTTAGAAAAAGACTCTGTGGTATTTTATTACATTTATAGTGCATTTCTTTTTATTATCGTTCTAAAATCAGTTTTTCTCTTTTTCTTTTTTAAGTCAGATTTTATTATACTGATTTTCTTTTCTCTCCTTCCCCCCCTTCCCAACCACCTCTCCGAAGACTGTGATTCTTCATGTTTTCCCTGCTGTGGAGGAGCTACGCGGATATTTTTGGTTCATACTTGAAGGAGGATGAAAACAGAGGGAATTTAAGCCTACCTTCTTTTTCATGCTGTACGCTTCCATCTTTCCCCGTCATTTGTTCTGAGAATGCCAACTTCCCCGACAGCGTGCATCAGCATTGCGTGTGCCCGCAGGCCTTCTAGGCCAGCACACACTGAAAGGGTTAAAAGTTTGGAGATTTCCTGCCTCAAGTTCACATGTCCAGGACCAATGTTGCTACTGTCCCATTACTAACCCCAGGAGTCAGGAAGAGAAAATAAATTTCCAGAGAACTTTATATCGAAGAGGAGAGTGCTCTTTCAGCAAAGCCAGGCTATGACTGTTTTCATAAGGGTTGAGGGGAAAAATGCCAAGGGACAACTTCAGAAATTTTAAAGACAAGAACAAGCTCTGCAAAATAGCCAGGACAGTGGATCTTTAGTAGCGAGATTTTCACCTCCGGCTGATTTGTCCAGGCTAAAGGACAGATACAAATTTGCTACAAAGAACTATTCTTTTTAAAGACACTTACATCCCATTGCCTAGAGATAGAAATGTAAGCAATTTAGTGCCAAACACCTTGCTGGTAAAACAATAAAACTGTGCATTCATTCAGGTTTGTGTTGTCTAAGTGAGAGTGGTTCTAGAAAGGCCTTTCCATTTAGACTCCTTGCAGTGGAATCCTTCCCACGTGGAGTTCACTCATTACTGCATCAATGAGGCCAGGGCCGACCATTCAGCATCCAGAGGACCCAACTCTAACCTGCGCCACCACTGGTGTGGCTGCATTAGTACATTAGTGGCCACAGGAACCCACATGAGAAAACACTGTTTTAATTGGAACAAAATATGTGCAACACCTGTGACAATATGGTGTGTTTATTCCCACCCTCCTTTTCTTCTGCAGAAGTTTCTTTTGAAATGTTAACATATATCCACCCAATTGTTTAGTCATACATTCATTCCCACGTTTTAAGAAATAGTGCATGACATGGGGACTGGAACGATGGTCCCTCGCTCGCCTCCTGCTCCTCTCTGGGCCGCCTCTCTGCGGGAATGCACCATCTAGGTTTCTCACACATCCTTGCACAGCTCTTTACCTGCCTGTGAGAAATGAGCATATACAGAGGGGCGAGTACCAGATGGCCTCACATGCGGAATCTAAAAGAATCGAACTCACAGAAGTACAGAGGCTGGAGGGAGGGCGGGTGGGGAAAGGGGAGACTTTGGTTAACGGGTACAAAGTTACAGTCAGATGAGAGGAACAAATTCTGGTGCCTTATGGCACAGCACAGTGACAACAGTTAATAACAATGTATCATATGGTTTAAAATAGCTAAAAGAGATGATTAAAAACGTCTCACCACAAAGAAAAATGATAAATATTTGAGGTCATGGATATGATAACTACCCTGATTTGCTCATGCTACAATGAATATATCTATTAAAATATCCCATTGTACCCCATAAATATATAGTTATTTGTCAATTAAAAATTAAATGTAAGGAAATGTGCATATGGATTTTTATAGTCCCAAATGTTTTACACAAAAAATTCTTATGTTCTAAAACTTGATTTTTTTCTCATAGAGTAATACTTTTTAGAGAGCCTTCCAAAGGAACACATACAGAGTGTCATTCTTTTTTCATAACCTTATGGTATTCTATTTGCTCCACAAATTTATGTCAAAGCCCCTACTGAGGGACATTTGTGTTGTTTGAAATACTTTGCTACTGCAAAAATAATCCTGCAGTGAATAACCTTTACATATATCCTTTGCATGTATCTATAAGACAATTACTTACAGGTGGAATTGGGAGGGATATGTATTTGTCAGCAAACTGCCTTACATGAGCTTTGGCTTATTACTTTATAGCATGGAATTTTAATAAAAGAAATACCTTCACCTCACACTACATAAAAAATTAACTCAAAACGTAACAGCCAAGCTACAAAACTCTGAGAACAATACATAGAGATAAAGTTTCGTGATCTTAAACTTGGCCATGGGTCCCCAGATATGATACCAAAAGCTCAAGCAAAAAGAGAAAAAAATACAAAAAAGAAGAACTTGATCAAAATTTAAAACTTTGTGCATCAAAGAACACTATCAAGAAAAGTGAAAAGACAACCCACACGATGAGAGAATATATTGCCAACCAGATATCCCTTCAGGATTTGTTGTAGTATTAGTCTGTGCTTTCTCAGATTCTATATATTTTTGGAATCCATTAGCCAGAGGGCCAAACTGGCAGCCAGACTGTTTGTCCCTCCCCTGCAAGGCAGCTCACAGGGAATTCCCCTTTCACGTGTGGACTGGCTGACCCAAGGCTGTTCCTCACCTGCTTTCTTATCTAACTTTCATACACCCAGCCCATGTCTTCCCACCCTAAATCATCCCATCACCATGTGTCAGGCACCTAGAGAGTGTCCTATAGCCCAAACTCACTGGAATGATCCAAACCGTCCAGTCCTAAGCTGCTGACTCTGCCCTGCCTTTCCTGCAGAGACTGCACTAAAGTCTCTGACCCATGCCTTCCCTCAATCCTGCCTTTTGCTTGTTGTCTGTCCTGGGGTTCCCCTTTGGCCCTGTGTGTTGTGGTGTGTCCCCTCCTTCCAAGAAAGAAAAGTAATAAAACCCTTCTTTCAATGTTATTGGCCTCCCTGTGTTGTTAAAATGGTGACTGTTATGTGATGCATGTTTTAGACCACAGTAAAAACAAGTTTTTAAAATCATTGTATTAGTCAGGGTTCTCCAGAGAAACAAATACTACAGGATTTGTTTGTTTGCTTATCTACCATAAGGTATTGATTGGCTCACATGATTATGGAGCCCAAGTCCACGATGAGCCATCTGCAAGCTGGATACCCAGAAATAATGTTTAACGAACTCTTTGGGCATCCCATTGCCCAGCCACGTTGACATATAAGATTAACCATCATGAGCACAGACCATAAAAACAAGAATAAAAACAAAAAAAATCACAATAAGATACCAGTTCAACCTACTAGGATGACTATAATGAAGAAAAAATACAGCACATAAAAAAAACCAAACTTAATCAATGTTGGTGAGGATGTGGAGAAATTGGAACACTCATATGTTGCTGATCAAAATGTAAATGGTGCAGCCACAATAGAAAACAGTTGTGAAGCTCCTTGATATAGCAAATATATAGTTACCATTTGACTCAGCAATTCTACACACAGGTGCATACTCAAAAGAAATAAAAACATGTCCCTACACAAACGTGCACACAAATATTCATAGCAGCACTGGATTGGGAATTGTTATCAACCAGTTAATGAATAAACAAAATGTGATATGATCATACAGTGGAATATTATTCAGCCATAAAAAAGAAATAAAGCACAGATGCACACTCCAGTATGGACAGATCTTGAAAACATTATGCTAAGTGAAAAAAGCCAATCACGAAAGACTACATACTGTTTGATTCCATTTATATGTAATGCTCTGAATAGGCAAATATGTAAAGACAGAAAGTAGATTTGTAGGTGGCTTGGGGTGAGGATGATGAGGTGATGGGGGAGGGCAGCAGAGTTTCTTTGAGAGTGATGAAAAGATTTCAAAAGTGATTATAACAATGGTTGCACAACTTTGAATACACTAAAACCATTGAACTGCACACTTTAAATGGGTAAACTAAGTAAGATGTGAATCATATCTCAATGAAGCTCTTGAGTGTAATCTCATCACTAAGGAATGCATGGTCAAGCTTCATGATTATACTCACTCAAGAACCTATTGAATCTTGGCCACTTATCGCAGTTCAGTAAGTCTGGGGCATTTTGTGAAAATGCTCCATCTTTGTTGGGAAAACTGGATGATTCTATGCAGCAGAATGAAACTAGAATCCTGTCTCTTACCAAACACAAACATCAAATCAAAAAAGAACTAAAACTATGAAACTACTAGAAGAAAACATTGGGAGAAATGCTCTAGGACATTGGTCTGGGCAAAGATTTTGAGGGTAAGACCTTAAAAGCACAGGCAAAAGCAAAGTAGATAAATGGGAGCACAACAAACTGAAAAGCCTCTGCACAGTCAAGGAAACAATCAACCAAGTAAAGAGAAAACCCACAGAATGAAAGAAAATATTTGTCAACTATTCATCTGATGAGGGATTTTTCAGCAGAATACATAAGGAGCTCAAACAACTCAATAGCAAAAAACAAATGAACAAACAAATGATTAAAAATGGGCAAAAAAGCTGAACAGACATTTCTCAAAAGAAGACATACAAGTGGCTGAGAGATATATGAGACTATGCTTCACACCACTAATCATCAGAGAAATGCAAATCAAAATCACAAGGAGATATCCCCTCCTCCCAGTTAAAATGGCTTACATCCCAAATGCAGGCAATCACAGAAGCTAGTGAGGATGTGGAGAAAGGAGAACTCCTGTACACTGCTGCTGGCAATGTAAGTTAGTACAGCCCTATGGAGAATAGTGTGAGAGTCTTCAAAAACCTACCAAATAGAACTTACATATACTCCAACAATTCCACTACTCAGTATATATTTTAAAAAAAGAAATTAGCATATAGTATATCACAGAGATCTCTGCCCTCCCATGTTTATTGCAGCAGTATACACAATGGCCAAAATATGGAATCACTCTAAGTATCAATCAGTGGATGAGTGAGTAAAGGAAATATAGCAAATATGCACAATGGAATATTGCTCATCTACAAAGAGTGAAGTCTTCTCATTTGCAGGAACACAGATGGAACCGGAGGCCATTATGGTAAGTGAAATAAACCAAGCATAGCCAGCCAAATACTGCATGTTTTCATTCGTATGTGGGAGCTAAGAAAAATTAAAATTAAAATTAAAAAAGTGGATTTCATGTGGAGATTAGGCAGTGGAATAGTATTACCAGGAGCCAGGAAGGGGAGGGCAAAGGAAGGAATGAAGGAAAAGTATATAAATGTGTATATTACCTGAACTGCACGCTTAAAAATGATATGGTAAATTTTTATGTATTATTTTACCTCAATTGAAAAAAAGGTAAAATGCTTAAAAAGAATACACACTGAAAAAAGTGTTGAGCACAACACTTGCCATTTGGTAATTTTAGACCAGTGAAAGTGTTGCAACCACCACATTCACCTGATTCATCATCATTTTAACTTCTGGCTTTTCTCCACATTAAAATGAACTATAAAGTAAAAGAAATTTGGCACTCTAGAGGCACATGATTCTGCACAGTCAAGTCCCCAGAGTGATTTAAGACAGTAGTTTAAGAACATGCCTTCAATAAGTTATGTGATTAGTGGATCAAGTAATCAGGTAGAAGAAGAGGTGGCCAAGTCCATTCACCGTTTGTTTGTTTTTGAGACAGAGTCTCATGTTGTTGCCCTGGGCAGAGTGTCTTGGCATCATCATAGCTTACAGCAGCCTCAAACTCTTGGGCTCAAGTGGTCCCCCTGCCTCAGCCTCCAGGGTAGTTGGGACTAGAGACAGATCTCACTCTTGCTCAGCTGGTCTGGAACTCCTGAGCTCAAGCAATCCACCTGCCTCAGCCTCCCAGGGTACTAGGATTACTGGTGTGAGACCCCCATTCATCATTTAAACATCTACTGAAAAGAATAATTTTTCTATTCTTTTGTTAACTGAGTTTCTTCCTTGCCCTCATAAGAGATCCTACAAATCAATTACTCAAAGACCCATTGTCAAAGGACACGCACTTACAGCCACAGAGGAAAAAATGTGAAAATAGGAATGAAATATGAAAAAGTGCCCATCCTGTCTGGCAAATAAAACTATCCCTAAATTCTTTATTTCCCCTATCAGAGTGGCAAATATTAAAAAGCTTATTTATACGGTGAGTTTTCCAAGATGCTAAAAAAATAAGACCCTCAAGTATTATTAGTGCAAAAGTAAATCAGCACAATCTCTGCAGAAAGCATCTAACAAGATGTACAACTGTACGACGCCCCTTCCCTGCGACTCAGCAGTTTCCTTTCTAGAAAATCATGCACTTTTCTCTTTTCGGGGATTTTTCCCCTCTCTGTCCTAATCGCCACTGAACGCCTCAAGTGAAGTCAATAAGCGGGTAATCATTCCCTTCAACTCTGTGAAATTAATTTCTTTTTGAGTATAGGAATTGGCAGTTCAACAAAAAACTAGATGCCTTAATAATTAAAGATAAACCTTAAAATTTTCTTCTATGAAGGTTCACGGCTATAAAAGTAATAAATGAAGCGCCCAAAACACTGCACTGTGGGTCAGGTTAATAATCTCGCCCGACAAGAGCGACACCGCTCGGTCCGAGAAGCTGAGCCCCGCGGCCCTCAAACGCGCTCCCGTCGCGCCCCCTGCTGGCCGAATGCAAACAAACGCGTGAGATAGGTCGTAGTGGGTACCTTCTCCAACCGCGGCTTACGAGCGCTATGCTGCGGCTGCTTCCTGATTATTGCCTCTGCTCTCTTGATGTTCTCATCTCTTTTTTGCATCTAAGAGGATTGTGTCCTCTGATATTTTAAATCTCAGCTCCTAAGAAGATTCTGCTCCTTTCCCTGCCGTTTTCCTGGTTGTTTGCGCCGTAGCCTCTGTTTTTCAGTAATTCTCGTTCTATCCGTTCTCAGTGTTTCCGCCTCAGGACTGGCCACTCACTGCGTGCCCACATACACCTGGGCTTCTGCGCTCAGGGCCAGCCTACCCTTTTCTCATCTCATTCGCTGCCCACATCACCTGCACTGGCATTGCTCAACGCAGGATTCCTGAAAATGAGGACTGTGGATAATCTGCCTGCGTCCACCCAGCTGTTTGCTAAAGACGCAGATCCTTGGGAGCCCTGAATCAGGCCTTCTGGAATTCTAGAACCTACATATACAACAAGTACTCTATGCATTGCCACACAAAGCCCCCTAATGCCTGCCTGTCTCCCACCCTTTTATTTATTTATTTATTTCAGGAGCTTGTCCAGAAACTTGCCAAGGCTTCTAACCACCTAAAGATTCAAGTCTTTTGGTAAATTGTTCAAAACAGTTGCTGTCCTCTCCTGTAAGAGGATTCTTTCCCCCCTCCGAATTGATGGCAGGCTTGGCCAAGGGACTTACTTTGGCCAATGACACGTGAGCACCAGCCGCGTCTGCCTCTTCCCCGCAGACACCGTGAGCGCTGTGGCACAATTCTGCCACTTTCTCTTTTCCTTCAGCCAGGAACTGATGGTTTTCCAGGAGGGCCACCTCTTTAGCCTGGTCCGGAGCACAGCTACTGGCTACTTACAGGGGAAGCCTACCCCGTATGGGAGAAATAGCTTGTGGTGCTGCTGTGACTGGGAGAGTTCTCTCTTACCGCAGTTCAGCTGCCTAAGCTGGCTGACACTTCACAACTTGCTTGTCTAACTTTATTTTCTATTATTCCCTAACGCTTTTTCCACCTCCTGCCACACTTGCTTTTCCCCAAATACTTATCAATTAATTTCTCCAATTCTGAGCAGTTGTTTGCTTTGTCTCTTGCCTACCAACACCACCTCTCAAAATTTGACCTCAGCCTTCAAAGTGCATCTCAAACGCCACTTTGTTATGTAAAGGCTTTCCTTATCCCTTCTTGGGCTATGAACACTCCCCACCCCTTAACCAGCTCTAATGGCCAACTACTGTAATTTATTTTTATTGCTTTTATGTACTTCCCTTATCATCCCAAGAAAAGATCCTGAACTCCTTGAGATTAAAGACTATCTTACCCAAGAATGTATTCCCTGAACTCTGCAAATAGTAGGTACCCACTCAAATATTTGTTGAATTAAATTAGCCCTCTCAATTAGAGAACTGCTGTTTAAATTTATGATGGCTTTTAAAGGTAGGCTTTAAAGAACGTTTTAAATTCTCATTGAGGAAGCAAAATTAAGATGCAGGTAGAATTATTTCTAATAGCAAATAGCAAAGATTCCTACTGAATGAAATACAGTTCAAAGTTTAATGAATCTCTCTCTCTCTGTGTCTCATCTGCAAAAATAAGCATGTTTTGACCTTCATCCCTTTCATAGTACATCCAACAAGTCTTAAAACTTTACCAAAGAAAAGCAGTGTATCATATGCATCTTAAGTTATTAATTCCAATGTTACAGTCCATATGCTAAGGGCAATGATTTTTCCAATTGTGGCCCAAATTAGGTAATGTATATTCTTATGCTTAGAAACGTATTCCCTTGCACCTGATTAAAATTCAAGAAAGTATCATTCTAACAAAGTCCAATAGCAAAGTGCTGTCCCTGCAAACCTCAGATCAAACAGAGTCCTTCTCAGTGACCAGAAGCTGCCTCTTTCCCTACCCCTGTCCAGCCTCTATTAACCCAGTGTCATCTGAGACATTTTGGCAGTAATTGCAAAGCTTCTTTGGGTTTTCCTGAATCTAATTTGAAAAGGATAGGAGACATTTTTTGAACTGCTTATCAATCTTATGCTATAGTTTGTACATATTAGGGACACAAAGTTGCTTGCAAGAGCACTTCAAATCTGCCATCTGTGCCCAGGAGAATATATTATCTATTCAACTTCTTCATTATCTCAGGAAGGAAAACATTCCTTTTATCAAAAACTCACAGTGATGCAAAAAAAGACATCAAGATTCCTGACCTTTTGGCAGTCATTTTGTCAGCATTTTCTACACCATATTCCATAGAATGAAGTGTCCCTACATATAGGGATAGCTGTTTAACCAAAAAGAATAGCTAATGGAGGGGAGGATCAGTGATCAAATAAGGGATCAGTGATCAAATAAGTTTGAAGACAAATGAAAATTAGAACTCATCCCCTTTTAAGCCTCCTCATCCTCCTTAAAATCACCTTTATTTATATAGGATATTAAATATTTTGCCCAGTGCTGCAGTGGAGAGTCCTGATGTTTCCCACCTTTTTCAACTATGGAATCAGCTTTTGTTTTTATGCTTTACTTTGTTTTGGAACATCCATTAAATTAATGTTGTGCAGCACCAGTACTGAGCAGGACCTAAATTCAAAAACAGTTCCATTTAGGTAGGAAGGTCACCCATCTAAAATGAACATCAACAAAGGGAAATAAAAGTCACTGGGAACCAAGCAGGGGAGAAGAGAGAGGAGAGGAGGGTTTAAACACCCTAACAGGCACAATGAACGCTATTCAGGTGATGGGCTCATTTACAGTCCTGACTTCAGCCTTGTAACAAAAACATTTGTACCCACTTAGTATTTTGAAAAAAAATTTTTTTAAATCACCATTAATTTCATCAGAAAAGTCTTTAAGCATGGAGGAATTGTCAAACTCACAAATACATTTTGCAAAATTCTAATTTTCTTGTAAATGCTCAGATTTTATTGCTGGCAAAGAAAATGGTCAGTTTTTTCTTTTTTCGGGAATTAACAGGCCCATTTTGTTGAGAACATGTCTACCAAGAATGTAAGTGCGCATCACCACAGCTTGTCCAGTGTTTTTGTTTTTTAATGTAAAAGTGGTGTTCCATGAAAAAACCAGTTAGTTCAGCTCACGACTCGGAAACCACATAGCTGCTTTGAACACCATTATCATACTTCAGCGCTTGGTGCATATCGTCTGTCATCAGACTGGATATTAAAAAGTGCTGTCCGTATGATCACACTGAATATTTTAAAAATGCATATTCATGGATTGAGATTTAATAAAATAAATAATTTATAAGAAAAAAAGAAGAAGAAGAAAAGAAAAGAAAAGCAACAACAACAACAAACCTAAAAATTAAAAAAAAAACAAAGAGAAAAAAAACCAAAGTGAGTGTCAAGACAAAAACTATATGAATTGAAATCTCAGGTTATGGGACACACAAGTATGCCCAACACTGAGATGTTTGTTCGCAAACATTATTCAAGAATGCAGGGTTAACTAGTTCTGAATTGAATGTACCCAATGGAAAAGGTCTCATAACATCCTCTCATTCCAATTGTTGAAGCGCTTCAGTGCACTACTGGTTGATCTTTGGGATTTTTTTCAGATTGGGTTTGGTGCACCCAGACTGACACTGTTAGACAAGACACTGTTAGTCTTCCTTTTCTTTCCATCATATTTATAAAATTTTAGTAATTGATGATTTTTAAGGCACTGGTCACATTCTCCACACTGCTCAGTGAGTATATAACTTGTAAGGCTCTTTGCCAGTGTTCACATAATTTATCATTTCCTCTTTAGGCTGAACTACATGAATTCTTTTGGAGTACACACCAGAAAGATTTCCAGAATATTTTAGCAACAAGTGATAACTGCTCCTTCATTAAAGAAATTTGAAAATAACAAAACAAAAATAAAAAGAAAGAAAGAAATTTGAAAACGAACCCACCAAAGTCACATTATTAATTTTTTTTTTTTTAGACCTCATCATCTTGACTCTGGAAGAATGTAAAACACGTAAGTGATAGTGTCAGCAGTTGGTCATTTGTTTTAACAAAAGTACGGCAGCCTGCTATTTTTTTGTTTGAAGGTACAGCAACTTACCTGTTAAGGCTTTTCCTTAATCTTTATGAAAGCAGCACCCATTATATATTTTAGAACCCGGTTAGCTTTGGGGATGATTTGAGTTTTGGTAGCTAGCTTTGGTTCTAGATGCTTCTCCTTAATGCCGATTTAAAACAAAATATTGGCTCATTAACTTTTGTTTACTGATAATAACAACTGGTTTGTGGCCTTTGGGAGAAAAATTTGGGGCAATAAAGCAAGATAGAGTAACCTGGTTCCTCAGTTCTCCACAAAGCACTCTAGCATCTGTGTTAATTTCACTCCAGGAGGAAATGGTTTCAAGGTAGGACTCTTAACATTCTACTCAAAAGACCCAAGGTTAATTTTTGGCCTATATTGCTTCTTTTCAAGTCTAGTATAAAGAGCACTAGACTTAGAATCAGAAAATATGAATTTTGTCAGCAGCGTAGTTGTCAGGAAACACGGGGTATATTAGGGGAGTCAGATAATTTATTGTCTAACTTGGGACACTTTGAAAGTGAAAGAAGCCCTATTAATGATTATACCAGGACAACAGATGAAAACGGGACTGTCTCTAGCAAATCAGGACACTTAGTTGCCCTGGTTCTGCCACTAGATGTTATCTAGAGACCCTTACAAAATCATGTAAACCGATGCGATGATAAGCAAACTGGGTTTACATTTTTATCTCTAAGGGTTAAGATTGATCAATGACCAGTGATTCTTCAAAATAATTAGTGGATGAAAAAAGAAGTTTTGAGTATTCAGAGCAAGGCTTTAAGAACACTATCTCCTTAAGTTTCTGTTCAGTATTTCAAGAATCATTTAAGGAAGAGATTAGCTAATCATTGTTCTTAGTTTCTCTTTCCCAGAACTTCTGTGAATGTACTATCCTGAATGCTTTAGTTATGTTTTTCTCACTACAAAGCGTATTTCATGTTTTATGTTTGTTTGGTTTTAAAGAGGTAATACTGTCCTTGTTTTTCTTTAGCCTAGTCTGTAAGGAAGAGGAAAAGGAAAGAAGGGAAGTGGGTAGTAAGTCAAGCAGAAGGAGGGATGGAAATGAGAAATACGAGTCCAGGGCAGGCAACTTCCCCTAATACCACTTTCTGGAGTGGACTTGAGATGGATAAAACTGATCTTCGTTCTAGACTATTTCTTGTATTCATCACATGCTGTGATGCTGTTGTTGAAAGGCAAGAGTGGTCCACACAGCCTGGTCCCCCAAAGCAAGCCAGCTACTTAATGCCTGTGCCAATTCTGCTTGACCCAACATTGCCTGCTGCTCTGCTATAACTCAGGAAAGGTGACAATTCCCAAGCTCAGAGACTCCAATTCCCAAGCTCCTGTGCCAGCTGGCTACCAGTCAGGTCCTGTCAGCTGTAGTCAGTGGCAGAAAGAAAAGCAAAGCCAGAATGTTTCCTCCCCTCTTTCTCTGCCTTAAGCTGCATCATCCTGAAGGCTCCTGTGCGCCCTTGCAGTGGTTCTGCTTCCTCTTGATGAGCCTGGACTTGAGCCTTGTGTGGCTTCCTCCTCTTGCCTTACCGGCCTGGATGGTGAAATGGATTTCCATTTCTGCTTATGCAAAGTTCCTAGCTGTATCAGTCCTTTTGCTTGTCTTCAGCTCTTTCAACACCTGAGCAATCCATTTTGCTTTAAATTATCTGTTTAAAATATAAGCAGTTTTGTTTTCCTGGTGGAACCTCCTCTGCAATATTCAAAATCATGAGCTATTTCAATTCTGGGGAAAAGTTCACTGCAAGGGCCTTATTATGAGATGGAATGTTATAGATCTCCAAAAGTAATCTGATTATTCAACAATTTCACTATTTATGTTGACTTTATGATACCATGTATAAGATGCAACTCACTGTGTTTAATGTTTCGTTTCTCAAAGCTCAGTGATGGGTTCCACAGGAAGATCTACTTTATCAAATACCTGAAACATATCTCAGAGATTAAAGAGTGAACAATAATGTTTTAATAAAAAGAAACTTTAGAAATCAAGTACTTGGGACAGGGAGCAAGATGGCAGATGAGATGGATGTTTAGTGCAACTCTCCCAAATCTTCAGGTGAGAGAGAGGGGCTGGACCTTTCCCCGCATGGAGTGTTGGTGTAGACAGGTAGCTGGAGGTGTGCAGTGAAATGGTGGATTGCTGGACTTGAAGTGTAACACAGATCCGCAGAATCTGCTAGAGAAATTTCCATGCAACTGTTGAAGTAGCACCAGCAGCCAGCAGCGGCAGCAGTCAGCCCCTCCCGCATGTAAGACCGCAGTTCCTAGTTCGTGGGGAAACTAGGTGTTTTGTGGAAAGTTCGGTGAAGTGTGGACTCCTGAGCAGAATTTGGTGACCAGAAAGGGGTGCTGTTCAGAGAGGCAGGGACTAGGCAGCCTGATAGAAAATTAAGGGGAAAGGATCCTACCTACGACAAACACATTTTGAAATGTCAGAAATGGTGACCCACCTTGGGCACCTTTTCCCAGAACAGCAGTGTGAATGAATGGACTTGATCATTCCTGGCAGGGAATATTGGTATAGACTGGCAGTTCAGGGATGGGGGGGTGCAGTGAACTGGAAGATTGCTGGACTCAAAAGTGTTATCCTGAGCTGCGGAGACTGACAGAAGAGTCTCGGTGCCGCTGCTGAGGTGGCAGGCATCAGTGGAAACCAGCCCCTCTCCCATGACAGATTACAATTCCCAATTCATAAGGAAACCAGGAGCTGAGTGAAAAAATTGGTGAAGCGTGGACTCCTGCACCAAATTTGGAGGTCAGATAGCGGTGCCATGTGGAATAGGACAGCCAAGGTTAGGTGCTCAGTTATAAAACAGACATATTTTGAAATTTCAGAAATGGCGACGGTCATAGGCACCTCCTTCTATGGGCCAGGTACAGTGGTAACCGTGGTAACAAAGTAAAACATGAATTAGGTATAAGCCTGGGAACCACTCACAGTGCAACCTGGTGTCCAGAAATTATATTGCAAGATGAATATATTCCTACTAAAGTTGACCCCTACATCATATGTATAGTTGTATATAATACTTTGGTGGGTGGTGACTTCTTTCTTTTTCTTTTTTTCTCTTCTTTCAACCTTTTCTTGTCAGAGTTATTGCTAATTTTCTTTTAATTTTTTAATTTTCTTATTTTATTAATAATATTTTTTCTTCTCTTCCTCTTCTTCCCTTCTTATGGTTGCTCAAAATGCTTACATCAGATTTTTAGAGTTTTTTTTTTTAATCATCATTTTTGTTGTTTTTTGTCTGTATGTCCAGTTGTTTCTAATTGTCCATGCATCTGTGTGCTTGTGTGTCAGGTAGCCTTTTTGTCTATTTATTTGCTCAGATGGTTTCAACGTGTTTTGTGTTTTGCTAAATCCTCAGGTTTGCTACTTTCCCTAACTCCAAATTTCACATTCAACAAGAATAAGGGGGAAGGGAGGATGATGGCTGACTGGAGCCAGCTTTCAACAGAAGCTCCAGTCCAGAGGGAGAGATAAAGGCCAGAAAGAACCCAACAAAGTTGAAGGAGGGGAGCTGAGCTGAGAGAAGAGATAGTTAATTGCATGTCTTCCCTGCCGAGGCAAGCTTTGACTCTCAAGAAACAAATTTCAGGTACAGATCTCATCCCAAAGAGGATGTGTGTCTGTCCCCTCCCTTAAGAGAGTTGCTTGCTTGCTGTGGGATATCTACTAGTGAGCAATGAACTGAGGCTCTCCTCCCTCACCCCACTGGAGGGAATTGCTGGAAGTTGGGACTCCTGCTCCAGAGAGCCCCTCCTGTGAGCCCAGGAATTCCCTTGTCTGGCAGGAAGTTTGAACAAATATTTTCCTTGCCACCTTGAATTTCCAGTCTACCCTTCCCCTTTGGCCTGGCATTCTAGAAGTCCAACCCCTGCAGAGACCAGAAAGTCTGCACTTCTTGGCTAGGACAGGGCATTGCATACACGGAGGCAGTGCAGCTGTGCTGTATCTGTGAATCCAGTAACAGTACAGAAAGAGATAGAAAGGTGACTGACCTGGACCTGGGAAAGTATATCTCAGCAGCGGGCGGAGGCTTGGGTCTCTGCACTATGGGTGGAGACCCAGGAACTGCTGAGGTGCATGAACCCAAGTGGAGATGCCTCCCACCCAACATCAGCATTAATAGAGTGATCTGGCTAGGGTCTAATTTGGGAGAGTCATCTCCCCAACTCTGTGGTCTGCCAGAGGGAACCAGACCTCACCCTACAGGAATACCAGAGCTATAGAACAGTGGCAACAAAGGTGCGGTGACTGAGGGAGAAATTCTTTTGCTGTCAAGATATCCTCAGGTTTAGATTGACCTCAGGTGGAACTTTGTCCAGCTGCCATTGAGCACATGAGGCAGGCAGGTTTCAGCTTCCCCTGATGGATGGTGGCAGAGGGTGGAACTCTTGAACTGGACAAATCACCCAAGGACCCTTCAAGATGATACCCAGTATTGTTGTAGTGGGAAGGCTTGATTTTCCTCTTCCAGGTATTACCTGTGGGAGATGGGATGTCCTAGTTGCTTGTATTTCTCCAAAGCTAGGACTGTAACCCCGAGACACTTATTCACTAGGATTAAACAGAGATCAGTTGAATACAAGACAGAGTCACCTACCCCCCCTACACCAAGCATGTCTCTAGAATCACAGACTGTAGTACTGTACAGGTCCTTTGCAATATTGTAGAGGAAAAGCTGCAGTCACCGGTCTCAGTTCCTTGGTGAAGGGCTGGTTAACCACAACCCCAGAAGTCTCCAATCCACTTTCACCTTACCTGCTCATCTAGCTAAACAGTGAAAAACAATCATGGGGCGGAATCAGTGGAAAAACTCTGGCAAAATGAATAATCAGAACAGTTTAACTCCCCCAAGGAATGACAAACCAGCCAAACCAGAGGATCCCATTCACAAACAGATGGCTGAGATGTCAGAAATCGAATTTATAATTTAGAAGGCAAATAAGATCAACAGAAGGGAAGTAAAGTTGAAGGTAGAAATTCTAGGAATAATTCAAAAGATGTCTCAAGAATTTAATGAATTCAAAGACAAAATCAGCAAAGATTTAGACACATTGAGAAAAGAAGTTGCAGCTTTCCAAGATATGAGAAATACAGTAGAATCCCTCAGTAACAGAATGGAACAGGCAAAAGAAAAGATTTCCAACATCAAAGACAAAGCTTTTGAATGCTCTCAACTCTCTCAACTCTCAAAGAGAAAGAGAAGTGTAGAACAAAAATGGATCATTCTCTGCTGGGAGCTCTGGGATAATTCAAAGAAAACAAATATTTGCTTTATAGGGATCCCTGAAGGTGATGAAATAGCTTTGCAAGGCACAGAGGCTCATCTTCATGAGAGTATGAAACAGAACTTTCCAGACATGCCAAGAGATTCTGAAAATCAGAGAGCAGACAGTTTCAGAACCTAGCACGACTCAACCCAAGCAAGACATCGCCCAAGCACATCATAATTAACTCCACTAAAGTTAATATGGAGGAGAAAATACTGAAAGCAGCCAGACGTTAAGAAAACCATAACCTACAAGGGGAAGAATATTAGAATGACTGCAGATCTCTCTGCTGAAACCTTTCAAGCTAGAAGAGGATGGTCATCAACTTTTCATCTCCTAAAACAAAATAACCTTCAACCCAGGATCCTGTATCCAGCTAAACTGAGTTTCATTTATGATAGAGAAATTAAATACTTTAATGACATTCACATGTTGAAGAAATTTGCCATAGCCAAACCAGCTCTCCAGGATATCCTCAGAGCTATCCTCCATAATGACCAGAGCAATCCTCCGCCACAAAAGTAAACTCACTCAGCAACTTTTGATCAAATTCCATCTTCCACAATGGCGAATGGATTAAAAATGTCCACTGGTCTTTTGAAAAACTTGATACCCAAAATTCTACCAGGACTATCAATATTCTCAATTAATATGAATGGCTTAAATTGTCCACCAAAGAGGCACAGGCTGGCTGACTGGATACAAAAACTCGGGCCAGATATCTGCTGCATACAAGAATCTCATCTTACCTTAAAAGATAAATACAGACTCAGGGTGAAGGGATGGTCATATATATTCCAGGCAAACGGAAAGCAGAAAAAAAAACAGGTGTTGCAATTTTATCTGCAGATACAATAGGCTTTAAAACAACAAAAGTAAGGAAAGACAAGGATGGTCGCTTCATATTTGTTAAGTGCAATACTCAATATGATGAGATTTCAATTATTAATATTTATGCACCCAACCAGAATGCACCTCAGTTTATAGGAGACATGAGCAACTTGATTTCTTCCAGCTCCATAGTAATCAGAGATGTTAACACCCCTTTAACAGTGTTGGATAGATCCTCCAATAAGTAGCTAAGCAAAGAAATTTTACATTTAAACTTAACTATTCAATATTTGGATTTAACAGACATCTACAGAACATTTCATCCTAACAAAACTGAATACACATTCTTCTCATCAGCCCACGGAACATACTCCAAAATTGATCACATCTTAGGTCACAAGACTAACCTCAGCAAATTTAAAAGAATAGAAATTATTCCTTGCATCTTCTTGGACCACCATGGAATAAAAGTTGAGCTCAGTAACAACAGGAATCTGCATACTCATACAAAACATGGAAGCTAAATAACCTTATGTTGAATGATAGATGGGTCATAGATGAGGTCAAGAAGGAAATTACCAAATTTTTGGAACAAAATGACAATGAAGACATGAATTATCAGAACCTCTGGGATACAGCAAAGGCAGTCCTAAGGGGAAATTTATAGCACTGCAATCCTTCCTCAAGAGAACAGAAAGAGAGGAAGTTAACAACTTACTGGGACATCTCAAGCAGTTGGAACAGGAAGAACATTCCAATCCCAAACCCAGCAAAAGAAAAGAAATAACCAAAATTAGAGCAGAATTAAATGAAATTGAAAACAAAAGAATTATACAAAAGATAAATCAAAAAGTTGGCTTTTTGAAAAGGTCAATAAAATAGATAAACCTTTGGCTAACCTAACCAGGAAAAAAGGAGGAAAATCTCTAATTTCATCAATCAGAAATGACAAAGACGAAATACCAACAGACCCCTCAGAAATTCAAAAAATTCTTAATGAATATTATAAGAAACTTTATTCTCAGAAAAATGAAAATCTGAAGGAAACTGACCAATAGTTGTCAGTTAGCCACCTTCCAAGACTTAGCCAGAATCAAGTGGAAATGTTGAACAGGCCTATATCACGTTCTGAAATAGCATCAACTATACAAAATCTCCCTAAAAAGAAGAGCTTGGGATCAGATGGCTTCACATCAGAATTCTGCCAAACCTTTAAGGAGGAACTAGTACCTATATTACTCAACCTTTTCCAAAATATACAAAAAGAAGGAAGACTACCCAAAACATTCTATGAAGCAAATATCACCTTGATCCCCAAACCAGGAAAAGACTCAACAAGAAAAGAAAATTATAGATCAATATCACTAATGAATACTGACGTAAAAATATTCAACAAGATCCTAGCAAACAGAATCTAGCAACACATCAAACAAATTATACATCATGACCAAGTGGGTTTTATCCCAGGGACTCAAGGCTGGTTCAATGTATGTAAATCTGTAAATATAATTCACCACATAAATAAATTAAAAAACAAAGACCATATGATTCTCTCAATTGTTGCAGAAAAAGCTTTTGATAATATACAGCATCCCTTCATGATCAGAACACTTAACAAAATTGGTATAGAAGGGACATTTCTTAAACTGATAGAGGCCATCTACAGCAAACCCATAGCCAATATCGTATTGAATGGGGTTAAATTGAAATCATTTCCACTCAGATCAGGAACCAGGCAAGGTTGCTCATTGTCTCCACTGTTCTTTAACATTCTAATGGAAGTTTTAGCCATTGCAATTAGGGAAGAAAAGGTGATCAAGGGTATCCATATAGGGTCAGAAGAGACCAAACTTTCACTCTCCACAGATGATATGAGTGTATATCTGGAAAACACTAATGATTCTACTACAAAACTCTTCAAAGTGATCAAGGAAAACAGCAGTGTCTCAGGTTACAAAATCAGCACTCATAAATCTGTAGTTTTTATATATACCAACAATAGCCAAGCTGAAAAAACAGTCAAGGACTCTATTCTGTTCATGGTAGTGCCAAAGAAGAAATATTTGGGAGTTTACCTAACAAAGGATGTGAAAGATCTCTATAAAGAGAACTATGAAACTCTAAGAAAAGAAATAGCTGAAGATGTTAACAAATGGAAAAACATACCATGCTCATGGCTGGGAAGAATCAACAGTGTCAAAATGTCTATACTACCCAAAGCAATATACAATTTTAATGCAATCCCTATTAAATCTCCATTGTCATATTTCAAAGATCTTGAAAAAATAATACATCGCTTTATATGGAATCAGAAAAAATCTCCAAAAGAAAAAACTTTGAATAGCCAAGACATTATTCAGAAATAAAAACAAAGCAGGAGGAGTTATGCTACCAGAACTGAGACTGTACTATAAATCAATATTGATCAAAGCAGCATGGTACTGGCACAGAAACAGAGAGGTAGATGTATGGAATAGAATAGAGAACCAAGAGATGAACACAGCTACTTACCGTTATTTGTTCTTTGACAAGTCAATTAAAAACATTCAGTGGGGAAGATTCCCTATTTAACAAATGGTGCTAGGGGAACTGGCTGGCAACCTGTAGAAGACTGAAACTGGACCCACACCTTTCACCTTTAACTAAGATAGACTCACTGGATCAAAGACTTAAACTTAAGACATGAAACTATAAAAATACTAGCAGAAAATGCAGGGAAAACTCTTGAAGGAATCAGCCTGGGTGAATATTTTATGAGGAGGAACCCCAGGCAATTGAAGCAGCATCAAAAATACACTACTAGGATCTGTTCAAAGTAAAAAGCTTTTGAACAGCCAAGAACACAGTTAGTAAAGCAAATAGACAGCCCTCAGCCCATTGCAAGTTATGTCTCCAACAAAGGTTTAATAACCAGAGTACACAGAGAACTCAAACTTATTAGCAAGAAAAGAACAAGTGATCCCATCTCAGGGTGGGCAAAGGACCTGAAGAGAAACCTCTCTAAAGAAGACAGGTGCATGGCCTACAGACACTTGAAAAAATGTTCATGATCCTTAATCATCAGAGAAATGCAAATCATAACTACTTTGAGATATCATCTAACCACACAGTAAGATTAGCCCACATCACAAAATCTCAAAACTATAGATGTTGGCGTGGATGTGGAGCAAAGGGAACACTTCTACATTGCTGGTGGGAATACAAACTAATACAGTCCTTTTGGAACGATGTTTGGAGAGTACTTAGAGATCTAAAAAGAGAATTACCATTCAATCCTATAATTCCTCTACTAGGTATATATCCAGCAGACCAAAAATTACATTATAACAAAGATATCTGTATCAGAATGTTTATTGCAGCCCAATTCATAATTGCTAAGTCATGGAAAAAGCCCAAGTGCCCATTGACCCACAAATGGATTAATAAACTGTGGTATATGTATGCCATGGAATATTATGCAGCCTTACAGAAAGATGGAGTCTTTCACTCTTTCATGCTTACATGGATGGAACTAGAAAATATTCTTCTTAGCAAAGTATCTCAAGAATGGAAGAAAAAGTATCCAATGTACTAAGCCCTATTATGAAACTAACTTATAGCTTTCATATGAAGGCTATAACCCAATTATAGTACAAGAATATGGGGAAAGGGAGAAGGGGGGGAAGGATGGGTGGAGGGAGAGTAATTGGTGGGTCTATACCTATGGTGCATCTTAGAAATAAATGTCTGAACACAATAACTAAGGAAATGCCACGAAAGCTATGTTTACCAGATTTGATGAAAATATTTCAAATTATATGTAAAACCAGTACATTGTACCCCATGATTGCATTAATGTATACATCTATGATTTAATAAAAAAAAAGAAAGAAATCAAGTACTTGTTTGCATAAGGATAGGTCTAAAATTTTTATGTATTTTTACTGAACTAGAAAATATGTATTATAAACATACAAATGGTTTTACACAAATAATGCATTTAAGTAATTCACATATTTTACATTTAGTAATCCATAATCCATAAAATAATATTTCCCAAATTATATAGCATAAATAAGCAATGTTTCAAGTTGCATCCCAAACCAGGATAGTTTTGGCCCTGAATCATAACATAATTAGTAATATAAGTAGTAATTACAGTCACTATCATAATTATGTTTAAAATTTAAATATTCAGAATTAGAAAATATTCATTTTATTAAACTAATGGATAAAATTACAGAGTTTCATAAGAAAACTGAGGTAAAAATCTGCATGAAATGACTCACACCAAGAAAAGTATTTCTAAAGCACTGTTTGAATAATTCATCATAAACATTTCATCTTCCTAAAGTACCCTTTGATTACCTCTGGCCTTCTGGGTCTGGTAATTAAGTTGACTTAATATTTGCACATAGCTACTGATTACTCAATATAGACCTATCAGACAAAATTAAAATGCTGCAACTTGATCAGAATGATGCACTCTTGTCTTATATAAATACACAAACCCCAGTATGTTGGCATTTGATGAGTTCAGCTTTAATTTACTAGCAAAAGGAGATGAAGACTATACTATAAAAATGTACATAAAACAAACCTTTACTAGAACAACTACAAAGGCAAACTGCATATACCTGGTCCACACAAGTACTAACTAATTTGAAGATTAATACCCACTTTACATTACACTAGCTGAACCTTTACTCTACAATGTATCTTGGCATTCCACTGATTTTTTAAAAATAATTATCAGATAGTTCATGTTACACTAATAAATGAAATTAGCATTTTCAGCGTCCTGTCTGCATTCTTTCTCGCCTCTCTGCTCAGGTTTTGAAAAATAGATATTTCATATGTGACTGCAGCATCCAATGTATGAGGAAAGTCCTCTGTCCCCTGCATTGGTGTTCCTTCTGTGGGTACCTGCAGTCGGTGGCTTCAGAAGATCATTCTGGGTGTGGTGGCTCAAACCTATAATCATAGCACTCTGGGAGGCCAAGGCAGTTGGATTGCTCTGAGCGGTTCAAGAGCTGCTTGAGCAAGAGTGGGACCTGCCTCTAAAATTAGCCAGGCCTTGTGGCAGGCAGCTGTAGTCTCAGCTACTAAGGAGGCTGAGAGAAGACAATCGCTTGAGTCCTAGAGTTTGAGGTTGCTGTGAGCTGTGATGCCACAGCACTTTACCGAGGGTGACAAAGTGAGACTCTGTCTCAAAAAAGAAAAAAACATTCTGAATGGATGACAGTACTTTACTTAAGTTCCACATTTCTCTATGCCCCAATCAACTAGCTATGTAGACTTTTTATTGTAAGTACTGTTCCTGTGTTATAGCAGAGCAGTCTAGATGGTTGGGAAAAGGCAAAAGAACCTGGTTGTGATTTTCTTTTTCTAACACAATGAAATTAAAAGATGAGAAAACCTAGTAGTATTTTAGCCTGGTACTTTTAGCATCCTTAATTTTTAAGATTATAAATTCACTATAGTGAATACCTTAGTGACAATTTTTAAGTACTGGATCACTAAATGCTTACAATATTAATATGTTAAATCATACAGTTACAATTTTAGTTTGGATTTGTTTCACAGCTGTTTCCTGCTATCTGAATATCAAGCAGGTAATGAAAACTACATATTTTGAATATGCATCAGGTCACTAGGAGAACATAGTGGAGACTAGTTAAGTTAGTCTATTTACCTGATGTACTCAGCTTCCAAAAAACTGCCATGTATTCAGGTTGTAATTGAATATGTCTTCTTCAATGCCACTTTATAAATCTGACTGAAAACTTATTATAAAGAGTCTAGATGCTAAGCCCTAAAGAAAAGCAAAACCAAACTGTACATTTATGTGGTTTCACTGTTTCTATAACTCTTTATAAAGCACCAAAGGCACACAGGTTGTTTGGCATTGTCTCTTGAATTAGAGAACTTCTGGAATCCCAGTCTTTTACAGCTGACAGCTGAGAGGAATCCTAGACGGTAATGAGCATAGTCTCTCACTTCTCAGCTGAGAATAGTGAGGGGAGGACAGACCAAGGGAATCGGCATTTTTCAAGCTCCCAGGCACTGGGTACTTCAACATTTTCTTATTTCTTCAGTCGCAGGCAGGTTGCATTGACCTCCATTTCACAACTGAAGAAACACAAATCTATTGCATTATCTTCCCCCAAATAAATTAAGTAATGGGGAACAGAAGGAATCCAACTTCAAAGTTAGCACTCTTCTCAGAGTAATAATTAGCAAAGTATGGTCCTGGGACTGGCAGCAGCAGCATTACCTGGACACTTGTTAGAAATTTAAGTTCCCAGACCTGGGACCTCCTCTCCCCTTCCCTCACCCCCACCATGTC
>CAUYON010035890.1:0-14151 GCA_963573935.1 Arctocebus calabarensis
TTAATAGAAAGAACTTTTGTATTTGAAGAAATATCATTCCAAAATGCAGCTGCACTTACAAGGCTCCAATGGTCATAGAACAGCTGCTGGATTAAATAAAACTAAGGTGCCTGATGTTATTGCCTTGCAAGTGCAACTTAAAACAAGATATAGTCTGATGTGTTGGCTTGGTGAAGAAATCTATGACACTCCCATAGGAGTGCTGAAAAGAAGTTTTACCAGGCTGTGAGCTTCACAGAATTGCAATCTTTATGTTTGGATTATAATCAAATCATTTGCACACTTAGAAAAGATTCATGTTGTCCAGCATTTTAAACATGCTTATCTTCAACCTGACAGCATATTGGAAAAAAGAAAAAAAACTATTAAAACTCTAAATAAATGTATTTTTAAAAAGAAAAAGAATTCAAAGTAAAATGTGTTTATCATTCATATCCATTGACCTTTCCTGAAATCCTGTAGTATTAAATTATGTCTTATTTAATCTACTGTCATGCCAGAATCATATTAATATAAGAAATTTAGAAAGATTAAATGCCATATACTTAACATATGTGCATATTTTTAGCGCCATAGAGCCCTACGGTCCCAGAAACTATGAACCTAGGAGTAATCAACATTTTTTCTTTCTTTTACTTTGTTTCTTTCTTTATTTTATTTATTTATTTATTTTTGGTGTCATCTTCTTTGTTATATTTCTGGGAATCTATATTGTCACCTTTATAGGCAATATCAGCATAATCACTTTAATGAGAAGCTATTCCCAGTTTTACATGCCCATGTTCCTTAGCCATTTGGCCTTTGTGGACATCTGGCTCTCCACATCAGTCACACCTACCATGCTTATAGGATTCCTTAGACAGGGAATGGCCCTCTCTGTCATGGGTTGTGAAGCTCAACTCTACTCTATGGTCATGTTTGGCACGACTGAGTGCTTCCTACTGGCCACCAAGGCATACGATCACTATGTGGCCCTTTGCTTGCCCCGTCTGTACTCCACCCAAATGTCCTCCAGAATCTGCATCCCCTTAGTGGTGACTTCCTACATTGGGGTGTGTGTGAATGCTTGGACATTTACCAGTTGTTTATTGAGTCTATCTTTCTGGGGACCAAATCAGAGAGATCATTTCTTCTGTGATTTCGCACCTTTGTTAAAACTTTCCTGCTCAGATATCTCTGTTATTGCAATTATCTATTCCATTTGAGGGGATTCATGATTGTGGACACTGCTTGCATTGCCATTCCTACATCCACATCCTCACTACTATCCTGAAGATGCACTCCACCAAGGGGTGCTACAAGGCCTTCTCCACCTGCACCTCCCACCTCACTGTAGTCACTCTCTACTATGGAACTATTACCTTCATTTTCATGATGCTCGAATCCAGCTACTCAACTGACCATAACAAGGTGGTGTCTGTGTTCTACACAGTGGTGATCCCCATGTTGAACCCCCTCATCTACAGACTTAGGAACAGAGATATAAAGGAGGCTTTAAGAAAGGCAATTGTCAGAATATATTCTTGGTATCCATTCTCAGCACATCAGATGACCTGTAAAGTTTTGATTTCTTACTGTCACACTTAGGACCTACCAAATACTGGTAAGCTAATTGCTTAAAATAAAGTCATATTTTGATTCTATTGTTCTCTTTTAAACATTTGTAAACCAGTTGCAAGACACCTGACATCAGCAATTAAATTAGTAGTAATTATCAATATTCCATGAATTCCTATAGTTACCAAGCATCTTTCCTCAGTTTAAGTTATTCTGTAAACAATATTTTTCACTTACTCTTTGCCAGTTCCTGTTGTAACATTGTTACATATATTGACTCATTCATTCCTCATAACACCCTATGAAGTGTTACCATGATTTCTATTTCCCAAATAAATTATCTTCACATGGAGACATAATGTGGAATGACCACAGTCATAGAGTTAAGAAAAGGTGTGATCGTATTTGAACTCAAAATTCAATTCCAGAACCATTGTGTTTCTCCATTTAATTTTCACAATAATATTATGTTTTGGGTATTATAAATTTCCCTTAACTTGTAATTGAGAAATCTGGTAGTCTTAGAGAAATAAGATAGTTTGTTCAGATTGATGTGAACTCAAGTCCTTTGCTTCTAAGGTCCATGAACTTAAATCAAACCACTTTAATCAGTCCACTGACATAGTGCTTCTACTAAGCCCAAGGTGGTACTGTCTGTACTAAGGTGGTACCAAGGTGGTACAGTTTGTTCAAAATACTATAAGGTAAGGACTGAAAATCTGGATTGATTTCCTTCTTTCAAGAAATCAGTTATTAATACCATGATCACATGATTTAGTTTGAAGTTCATCTTCAATTTAACACATGTTAAGGAAAAATAGTCCCATGTGGCCTGTTGCAATCTTTATTCGTAGCAATTACAAAGGATTTCCTTTAATTCTAAGCTTTGCAATTAATGTGTTAACAACAACCTTCATTCCTTAAGTATGAATATATAAAGAAATTAGATCCTGTTAAAAGAAACAAAACTAGAAATGCTATCACAAGTCATATTAACTAAATGTCTTTCCTGGGGTATGACTTTTCATTTACATTATCACTATGAGACTAGAAAGGGTGAGGATGGAATTGCTGGAGTTCAGGAGTTCTCAGTTCAAAGTAAATACCAATATATCTCTCTATGGCATTAGGATGCAAGACTTAAGAGTCCAATTACCTCAGTGTAATGGGGAAAGAAAAATGAGAATTGAGATACATAAAAATTACAAACATATTTCACTTATAAATGAGGATGCAATATCCTAAATTTTAAGCCTTTTTAATTCAGTGAAGGCAAAAAGTAGAAACCAAATAAATACCTGTATATGTAAAAAAAAAAAAAAAAAAGAAAAATTTAAAAAAAGATACATAAGAAAAATAAATTTAGCTAGGCATTGTGGCAGGCACCTATAGTTCCAGCTACTCAGGAGGCTGAGGCAAGAGAATCACCTAAGCCCAAGAGCTAGAGGTTGCTATGAGCTGTGATGCCACAGCACTATACCAAGGGTGACAAAGTGAAACTCTGTCTCTAAATAATAATAATAATAATAATTTTAACAAAATTAAAAATCTTTAAAATATACTATTAAGTGAAAACGTAGAGTATTTATGGCAATACTTCAAATTTTTAAGTGGAAAATAGGATTTTAGACACTTTCTGTTTTCAGTTTTTCTTATTTTAATACTTTATAAGAAGAAAACATTGAAGTAAGGAAAACTAAATTATATATGCAAAGAACTTGACAAATATTAGAACACTTAGAACCATGTAGATGTCCTCCTGAAAACAAGCAGAACACTGTTGTTTGAATTTCCCCTTTGAGCAGTGGGAAAGTATATTCCCCTTTCCATTTATGGACAGCAGAACTGTAGCCCCACTTAAATCCTTGTGAGCTTGGCAAGACCCTTCTACCTTTTAGTGATGGGTCTTGCACATTAGAGGAGAATAGAACCCAAGGTATTTTTTCCAATGTTATTATAAACATTTCAGTTCATTGTAATTGTTTCCTGAGCATATTACGTGTCAGAGTGTGGTCTGATACTTAAAAATAAGTCATTGTCTGGCCTTTAAACACTTACTGTATTGTATAAAACATGTCTTTACTTGTCTGGAAGTAGTTTGATATTTATAGTATGTGTGATTACTATGCCCAAAGGATGAACACTTGTCTCAACCAGGATTATAGAATAACACTTCCTAGGGAATAAAGCTCTTTTCCTTGGCTAATAAATAATATCCCACTTATGTTCACTTAGTAATTATCCTCAGCTCCATCTCTTATTGTTAAAACCTCACACTAATCCATTAACAAGACTTTTTTGGTCCTTTATCTCAGCTACATCTTGAGTTGCTCAATTTCTCAACTGTGCTGCAGTTGACTTAGCCCATTGGACCACGATCTCAGGTCTTGACCATTAACTCTTCTCATTTATGCCTTGATCTCACTATTCCCTTTTATAGTTTACAATAGATTTTCCATACAACAGAAAATGTATTTCTGTATTTTATATGTATTCCATTCATACAAAATGTCCTTACAGTGACAGAAAGTACATTAATCATTATTTATGACTGGGGGAATCATTGTTCATGTGAGGTGATATTAAAGGATATAATATTTCCTTTGGTGATTATTAAAATCTTCTAAAATTGACTGTGGTGAAGTTTACAAATATCTGTGAATATACTACAAAAATAAACTTACACATTTTACTATATGAATTATATGACGTGTGAGTTATATCTCATTAAGGTTCTTAAAAATACATTGTGATCTTCTTGTGTACCAAATTATAATCTTTTGAGTTAGACAAAATCCATACCCATATATATTTTACAGATAATTCTCTCTGGAGGCCTGTAAGACTTCTGTGAGAAAGTTGCCTTACAATTTTATAAACCTTATTTCTTTCTTTTTAAAACAAAGTGGGGGAATCTTTAAATCATGTCCTTCAGATTCTTAGAAGAATTTAGACAAGCTGAAAGGTACAATGAGGCGTTAGGTCATTCTGAGATCTTAGCAGAGGATCTTACAGCCCCGACTTGGATTTGATGTTTGACCTGAAACCATTTCCTACCTTTAGAATCTTTCTGTGGAAGATACTGGGGATAAAAAAATAAAAAAATGGCCTTATTTTCAAAGTCAGCAAGATCTGGCTCCTTTGTATTTTTCTAAATTTTTCTCAAAAATGTCTTTTTAGGTCACAGCTTTCTGGCTATATTTTATTATAGGCAGTTGTAAGAAGCTAGGTGCACTTTATACATTCTTCCTGAAAATCTTCCTAGCCAATTTCAAAGCGTGTTTAGATACCCATTCTATTTTCCATTTTATTGCAGATGACAATATTGTCAAACTCAGGAAATGTCTTCTTTTTTCCTTGCTTAAAAATGTTTTCCTTATAAGATGGCGGCCAAGTAAGAGCTTCCTTGCCACTGGGCATCGTGAGTCTGGGGAGAGAAGACTCCAGGCATCCCTGGCTGGTGGGATCTTCCCAGAAACATCCTTTTGGGGACAGAGGGAATCAGCATGAGACTTCTGGACCCCATGAGGAGGACAAAAGCAGTGGAGAACTAGCAAGTGTTTGCCTGTGTTCATTCAGTCTAATCCCACTGGTGGCTGTAAGTACAGCAGCAGTGATAATGCAAACTGGAAAGGCCTTACCTGTGAGCTGTTTTGGTTTTTTGGACTTGGCACTAAGTTGGAATGACCCTGAGAGAACTTGGGAAGAGTGCAGAGGAATTTAAACATTGTCTAGGGCCCAAGACTAAATTGCTGAGCAGGACAGAGCTAATAGTATTCGGCTGAGGGCCACCGGGAGCCATTGTGAAAGAACTGCCCCAGCAAACTCCACCCTCAGGGTCACAGAGCAAGGATCAGGCAGGAGCAAGTAATCTAGTGATTTAGCAGCCTAAAGGCAGGGACTGAGACACCTTACAACCCTGGCCTTCAGGGGCATAGGGTGAGACCAGTTTTGGCACACTGGGTAAGTGGACAGCCACTTCAGGAGTGATCCCAGTGACAAGAGCTTTTCTCAGAAAGCTTCTACTTAGCCAAGGTTAGCAGTTTAAAGTGCCTTTTAAGTGGGCAGAGGAGCGATTTAGGCTCTTCACTCTGTGGGTTTGGAGAAATCAGCAGAGGCCTCCAGTCTCCACCTTGTACAAATGTACCAGCACCGTGATTAAGATTTCATGCCCCAGAAGATCACTTGTTGCTCAGACAATCTCCAGCAGGATATATATATATATATATATGTGTGTGTGTGTGTGTGTGTGTGTGTGTGTGTGTGTATACACATATACACTGCTTTCTTTTTGTTTTTTGCTTTTTTTTTATTTTTACTTTCCACATTTTCCCCATAGATTTTTATTTTCTTTTTTCTCTTTCTTTTCTTTCTTCATTTTCCTAGTTTAAATACAATTTCCCATTGTTGCCTCTTTTCAACAATTAGAACTTCATTTTTGCTAGTGTTTCTATCCCTATTATTTGTTTTTTCACCCAATTTTATCCCCAAAAGTTTTCTATTTGCTTGTTTTGGTTTGATTTATAGTATTTTTGCCTTTCCTCTCCACTTGGTGGAGGTGGGGTACTGTGTTTGAACAGGCTAGCAAAGAGCTGCTAACCTCAAGAAAACCATCCAACTTGGCACCCCAAAAGTCGGGGGGTTTTAAGGTTAGGTCAAAGTACCCTACTGTACACCTCTATTGCTCCTGTCTCCCTCTTTCTGTGCCTCTCTTCTTTTGTCAATATTCCCTTTTGCCCATCCCCTCTCGTTTCTCTTTTTTCTTTCTTTTTTCCCCTTCTTGTTCTTCAATCTTCCCATCCTTCAGGTCCTGTAGAAAAAGGACTCATCAAAACCTTAGTCCACAGACATGGCAAATTAAAGATCAAGAGGAAGTGAAAGGAAAATTAGGGCAAGGAAACAGATAAAATAAATTACTCATGAGGAAGAATCAGCAGAAAACTCCTCACATCATGAAAAACCAGTCCAGAGCAACCCCCACAAGGGACTGCAAAAGGTCTGCCTATAAGGAAATGTTAGAAATGACAGAAAGGGAATTTAGAATACAGATGATGAAAACAATGAAAAAAATGATGGAAACAATGAAGAAAACTTCTGATAAAGTGGAAAATAACCAAAAGGAAATCCAAAAACAGAATCAAATAAGAGATGAACAATATGAAAAATATAGAAAGGATATAGCAGAGCTGAAGGAACTGAAGCAGTCAATTAGGGAATGAAAAGATGCAATAGAAACTATCAACAACAGATTAGACCATGCAGAAAGAATTTCGGAGGTAGAGGACAAAGCTCTTGAGATAACTCAGGTAGTTAAAGAGGTAGAAAAGAAGAGAGAGAAAGTAGAACGTTCGCTCACAGAATTATGGGACTTTGTGATGCATTGACATATACGAGTGATATGTATCCCAGAAGGGGAAGAAGAATGCCCCAGAGGGATGGAAGCCGTACTGGAGAATATTATAAATGAAAATTTCCCAAATATCACCAAAGATTCTGACACGTGCCTTTCAGAGGGATATCGAACCCCAGGTCACCTCAACTCTAACTGAGCTTCTCCAAAACACATTGTGATGAACCTATCCAAAGTCAAGACAAAAGAAAAGATTCTTCAAGCTACACAGGCCAGCCTCTTGAGATTACATCAAGGTAGAAATGGGTAGAAAATGGGCCTGGGAAGAAAAATAAGAGATATCCAGCATTCTTGGACTTTAAATTATTGTTATATTCTTATTTTCCATGTATTTTAAAAATTTACAAAGAATTTGAATTACTTTTGTAATACTAAAAATATTTTCACGTTCTAAGACAAATGATTAGACTAGAAGCAGGAAGAACATATCTGTCCCTATTTTAGATGTTCCAGTGAGGTTATACAACCAAAATTTAAGTACTATCAGAAGCGGCAGTGAAAATTAAAAGTAGGTATAGTACTGGAAAGACAATACAGAAGTGTGTTTCAGGGATTTCTTGAGGGTAAAATAACCAAGCGAAAGAGATGTCTAACCATGATTTGACACATTAGGTAACTGGAAGAAATGACCCTACTCAGTGCTCAACACAGACATCTCTGACACTATCTCACTATCTTACAGCATATTGCAAAATGTTTAATGAAAGTTGATTATCAGAAATATTCTGGTTTTGATTTTTTTTAAAGGATCTAACTTCTTTATATATTCAGACCTATGGACTGATAATTATTGTTAGCATTATTGCCATGCCTAGAATTAAACAAAACTATTTCTAGTTGCTAAAAATAATGATTACAACAGGCCACATGGGAATATTTTTTAACATGTGCTAAAATATGGATAAACTTCCCTAAATCATGTAGAATGGAGTTAAGAACTGATTTCTGCAAAGAAGGAAATCAATCCAGATTTTCAGTCCTCACTTTGTTCCATTGTCTGTACAACTTAGACCACCATAGGGTAGAGTCTGTTTAAAAGACTGGCAGAAAGTTGCAGTTTGGGTTTGATAGTTTCCCCTAGATTCCCTAGCTTAGTAGACGCACTGATGTCATTGGACTGATTGAAGTGGTTTGATTTAAGATGATGGACCCTAGAAACAGAGGACTTGATTTCATATCAATCTGAACATACAATCATATCTCTCTATGACTCAGTTTTCTCAGTTACAAATTAAGGGAAATTTATAATACCCAAAACATGACAGTAAGAAATGAAAACTTTATAGGTTGTTGATATGCTGAGAATGGAACCTGGGAACATATTCTGACAATTTCCTTTCTTAAAGCCTTCTTTGCATCTCTGTTCCTAAGACTGTAGAAGAGGGGGTTCAACATGGGGATCACCACCGTGTAGAACACGGACACCACCTTGTTCTGGTCGGGAGTAGCTGGACTTGGGCATGAACATACATGAAGGTAATAGTTCCATAATAGAGAGTGACTACAGTGAAGTGGGAGGTACAGGAGGAGAAGACCTTGTGGCGCCCCTCGGTGGAGTGCATCTTCAGGATGGTGGTGAGGATGTAGATGTAGGAGATGGCTATGACAAACACAGTGACCATGATGATGGAGCCCGAGGAAATGGAAGGGATAATTGCAATAACGGAGATATCTGAGCAGGAAAGTTTTAACAAAGGTGCGAAATCACAGAAGAAATGATCTATCTGATTTGGTCCCTAGAAAGAAAGACTCAATAAACAACTGTTAAATGTCCAAGCATTCACACATCCCCCAAGGTAGGAAGCCAGCAGTAAGGGGATGCAGACTGTGGAGGACATTTGGGTAGAGTAGAGAAGGGGTGAGCAGATGGCCACATAGTGATCGTACACCATGGTGACCAGCAGGAAGCACTCAGTCATGCCAAACATGACCATAAAGTAGAGTTGAGCTTCACAGCCAGTGACAGAGAGGGCCACTCTCTGTCTAAGGAATCCTATAAGCATGGTAGGTGTGACTGATGTGGAGAGCCAGATGTCCACAATGGCCAAATGGCTAAGGAACATGGGCATGTAAAACTGGGAATAGCTTCTTATTAAAGTGATTATGCTGATATTGCCTATCGAGGTGACAATGCAGATTCCTAGAAATATAACAAAGAAGATGACACGAAGTATAGGATCCTTAGATAACCCCAAAATGATGAACCCTGTTACACTGGTGTGGCTTCCAACTTCCATGTCCTCTGTGAATCATTTCTGTTGAGAGAAATGTGCATATTCATTCATTCTATGCTTTCATTTCACAAATGCCTGGATTTCTTTGGTTATTCCTCAGCCTCATTCACAGTGACTTTATTCCCAGTCCAAGATGTAAATGTTGGGGCTCTACAGGACTGTTTTTTATTTTCTGTTTCTTTTCTACATAAGCAGATGTTTCAACTTCCCTAACTGGAACCTCAATTATATTCTTTTCTTCATTTAATATTTACAGAAAAATGTTTCTCATACCTGAACTTCTAGTTAAGGTACAGATCCATGGTTCCAATGATCTGTGGGACTCTCCAGTCGGAAATCCTAGAAATACCTCAATGTCAGCCTTCCACACATCAAATTCACTCTTTTCTTTAACAACTCCTCTTATAATTTGCATCTGGGGAATGACACCACAATCCACGCAGTGTATCGAGTCTGTGATTTATGAACGTCCATGACCTTCTTCCTTTTATTGTACCATATCCAACAAAATCCTATTGGTTTTATCTACAACCTAGCTCCCAATTTTATCTCTTTATATCCTTTTCATGATTCCCAGTTTCCATAGTTTCATCAAGGCCCTAGTTACTTTTTCTCTTTTCCTGTTTCCCTCTCTGCCTTCATTCTTGCTTTCTTATACAGGCAATCCCCAGGTTACAAACATCTGACTTACACACAGCTCACATTGATGAATGGCTATTATAGGTAATAGGTAAATATGCTTGTTCCAACTTACATACAAATTCTACTTAAGAACAAACCTACCGAAATTCTCATTTATAACCTGGCAACTGCCTGGAATTCTCAATACATTGGCCTGGGTGATAGCATGTTTACCAAAAAGCAGAGGGTGCCAAAGGGATTCTATTAGGATGACGGATGGTAAGGATTGTGCTCTGTTCCACGCATATGACTCTCTACTTATCTCTTAGGATGTTTCCATCCACCATTCACACTGCCTCAATCTTCTTGCACTATGTAGAGTGTTCACAATGCACTGTACTTTTTCTAGCCTTTGCTCCTCTTTTTCTCCATTGAATGGCTCCCACCTCCCATCATCACTATCCTGAGTGACTTCTACTACTTATCCTTCAAGAATTTATTTCTCTCCAAATGCCTCTTTGGAGGAAACCTTCATTTGTTTTATAAACATCAACTTTTCAAATATTCAGATTGCTATGGTTTAAACTAGGTTGTCATTTTTGTTATTTGTATTTTTTTACACCTCCACTCTTTTCAATTAGTACTTATTCTCTTTATTACCTGTACCATTTCCGTATATTGCAAGTGCCTAGTGAAATATGCTGAGCAGAAACATTTGCCCCGTGGATGAATGCATGATTATAGAGTAATGAATAGGCTTTGGGTAATGAGAAAGGAATAAAATTTAGTTTCTCTGCCCAAGGAAACCAGATCTCAAAGAGAAGAAAGAAAGTGAAGATATTATTAGTTCATATGATAGCATTTTAAGAAAAGACAGCTTATTATATTAATTTACAAATAAAAATTTTAGAAGGAGATTGGAAAAAACACTCGAAAATTCAAAATATATATTATTCTCTTGTCTGGCTATCATCACACATGTCAACTATCAGAAATTTGGTACTTTTTTCAGGAATCTTTCTGCTACAGATAAGTTTTTATGTGCCTTTTATCACATTCACATAAATTTCTTTTTAAGTTTTATTTTATATTTAATTAACAAATAATAATTTAATATGTTTTCATAAAATGTGATGTTTTGCTACATGCATGTGTTAAAAATTATCAAATCAGGCAAATAAATGTATCCATTACATCAAAAAGATATCATTTCTTTGTGGTGAGAACATTTAAAACCCTTGCCTTAGCTACTTTGAAATGTACAATACTTTTTCTTTTTCTTTCTTTCATTTTGTTTTTTGGTAGAGACAGTTTCACTTTATCCCCTCAGTAGAGTGCCATGGAATCACACTGCCCACAGCAACCTTCAAATCGCGGGTTCAGGCAATTCTTCTGCCTCAGCCTCCTGAGTAACTGGGACAACAGGCACCTGCCACAACTTCTGGCTATTTTTTTTGTTGCAGTTTGGCCAGGGTTTGAACCTGCCACCCTCAGTATATGGGGCCAGCCCCCACCCACTGAGCCACAGGCGCCGTCTACAATAACTTTAAATCTTTATGCTGTGTAACAGATTACCGGAACATATTCTATCTAACTAAAACTTTGTATCCTTTGATCAACATCTTCCCTTTCTCTGTACACCCCACCCTCCATCCTAGCCTATGATAACCATCATTCTATTCTTTACTTCTATGAGTTCAATTTATATTTAGATTTCACATATAAGTGAGATCCTTGGCTTATTTTACTCAACATAATGTCCTCTAGGCCCATCCATGTTGTCACAACTGACAAAATTTCCTGCTTTAAAAAGACTGAATACCATCTGCTAGAGACTCTGCTGGCTTATGCAGGCCTGTCTTCTGCCAGGAACTCTGCCTGCAACCGTCAGGCCTCTGCAGGGCAACCCATGGCCAAAAACACTCCTGGCAACTGCCTGGCCCTACGCCGGTGCTTACCAGGTTTCCGCAGGTCCGCCATCTGCTAGAGACTCTGCCTGCGACCTCCAGGCCTCTATAGGTCTACTCCAGCCAGGAACTCCCCCTGCGACCACACAGGCCTCTGCCTGGCACTTGCAGGGCTTCTGCAGGTCTGCCCTTGGTGAGTAAATCCCCTGGCGACCGTGCAGCCCGTGCCCAAGCTTACAGGGCTTCCGCAGGCCTGCCTTCTGCCTGGAAATCTGCCTGCAACCGCCAGGCCTCTGCAGGGTGACCCACGGACAGAAACACTACTGGCAACTGCCTGGCACTACGCCCATGCTTGACAGGCTCTGCAGGTCTACTGTCTACTAGAGACTCTGCTGGCAACCGCCAGGCCTCTGCAGGTTTGTCCCCAGCCAAGAACTCCCCTGGTGACCAAAGGGGTCTCTGCATCTCACCCACAGGACCCTGCAGGTCCGCCCCTGGTGAGTAAATCCCCTGGCGACCGTGCAGCTCCTAACCCGAGATTGAAGGGCTTCCGCAGGCCTGTCTTCTGCCAGGAACTCTGCCTGCAACCACCAGGCCTCTGCAGGGTGGCCCACAGCCAGAAATGCTCCCAGTAACTCCCTGGCCCTACACCTGTGCTTGCCAGGCTTCCGCAGGTCTGCCTTCTGACAGTAACTTCAACTGCAACCTCCAGGCCTCTGCAGGCCCATCCCGGGCAAAGAACCCCCCTGGTGACCAACTGTCCCTGCGCCCCATGCTTGCCGGACTCCTGCAGGTCCGCAGTCTGCTACAGACTGTGCCGGCAACTGCCAGGCCTCTGCAGATCTGCCCCCAGCCAGGAATTCCCCTGGTGATTGCGTGGGCTTCTGCCTGGCACCCACAGGTCGCCTGCAGGTCCGCCCCTGGTCAGGGACAGTACTGGCAATGGCACAGGCCTCCACCTGGCACCCACGGGGCCTCTGCAGGCCAGCCTTCTGCCAGGGACTCTGCTGGTGACTGCCAGGCCTTTGCAGGCCTACCCCTAGCCAGGAACTCCCCCAGCTACTGTCTGGCCCTGCATCCCACACTTGCCGGGATTCTGTAGGTCTATTTTCTGCCTGTGACTGCTAGGGTCACTCCCAGCAACTGAGCAGGCCTCTGCTTGGCATGCACTGGGCCTTTATAGGCCAGCCTTCTTCCAGGGACCCCACTGGTGAATGCCAGGCCTCTCTGCAGGCCCATTACCAGTCAAAAACTTCCCAGACAACTGCATGGCCCTGCACCCACCACTTGAAGGGCCAGACTCAACAGTGAAAAACAACCAAAAACTTCCCCAACAACTGCATGGCCCTGCACCCACCACTTGAAGGGCCAGACTCAATGGTGAAAAACAATCATGAGGTGGAATCAATGGAAAAACTCTGGCAATATGAATAATCAGAGTAGACCAACCCCTCCAAATAACAACAAGACAGACACAGCACAAGATCTCCTGCATAGGCAAATGGCTGAGATGTCTGAAATCGAATTCAGAATCTGGATTGCAAATAAGATCAGTGGAATGGAGGAAAAGATGGAATTATAATTTCAAGCAGTAATTAAAAAGATGACCCAAAAGATGTCTCAAGAATTCAACAAATTCAAAGACAAAATGACCAAAGATTTTGACATGTTGAGGCAAAAAGTTGCAGCCCTTAAAGATCTGAGAAATTCAGGAGAATCCCTCAGTAACAGAATGGAGCAAGCAGAAGAAAGGATTTCTGACATGGAAGACAAAGCTTTTGAACACTCTCAAACCTCCAAAGAGCAAGAGAAATGGAAGGCAAAAACAAATGAAAACAGAAAAAAGCAGATGTTACAATCTTATTTCCTGATACAATAGGCTTTAAACCAACCAAAGTAAGGAAGGACAAAGATGGACATTTCATATTTGTTAGATGTAATACTCAATATGATGAGATTTGAATTATTAATGCACCCAACCAGAATGCAACTCAATTTATAAGAAAAACTCTAATAGACATGAGTAAATTGATTTCCTCCAGCTCCACAGTAGTTGGAGATTATAATACTCCTTTAGCAGTGTTGGATAGATCCTCTAAGAAGAAGCTAAGTAAAGAAATTTTAGATTCAAATTAACCATTAAACATCTGGATTCAACAGACATCTACAGAATATTTCATCCTAATAAAATTGAATACACATTCTTCTCATCAGCCCATGGAACTTACTCCAGAATTGACCACATCTTAGGTCACAAGTCTAATCTCAGCAAATTTAAAAGAATAGAAATTATTCCTTGCATCTTCTCAGACCACCATGGAATAAAAGTTGAACTCAACAATAACAGGAAGCTGCAAACTCATACAAAAACATGGGAGCTAAATAATCTTATGCTGAAAGAAAGATGGGTCATAGACGAGAT
>CAUYON010035893.1:0-16671 GCA_963573935.1 Arctocebus calabarensis
AATAGGAAATATTTAGTGTTTATCAAAGTGAAAATCTAGACTTTTGCCATTTTAAAAAAAGGGTACCGGAAGAAAAGAGATGATATTCAAATAAAGTGAACAATGCATTTTTCATACCTTTCTGAGTGCTGAACAATGCAATCTTCTTTAAGAAAAGAACTTACCACAGAGCACCTAAAATAACATTTAGAGATGGGTAGTAATGTTGTCAACCATTTCTTACTGTTTCTTCCCAAGTCTAGTATCAGGGCTTCAAAAGTACATTCCACAAACGATTATCAGCATTCTGTGTCAGTGTCCCTGTATGTCAGAGAAGTTGAGAACCCTTAGGAGGTAGCTCCCCTTCCTGTGTGTCCTCTTCCCCCACAGGCACAAGTGAGTTAGGCTTCAGATTCTGCGCCTCTGTTTTCACTTGGACTTCCATCACTGTCCTCTGGTTCATCATTTAACAGTACGTATTTTCCATCATTGGTTAGTGGGATGGACAGCATTAATTGAGCCAATGCTTCTGGATCCTTTTGAACCTCAATAATTTCTTTCCCCAGATTAATAGCATAACATATCTTTTCGCCTTCTGAGTTGCTTTCAAAAATGTATGTGCTCAGAGACTCTTCTCCTGTGGATTCGGGAACACAGGTGACAAATCCAAGTAGTCTTTTGTTTTCCTGATGAGCAGCAAATTGTGTGATGCTGGTAAGTTTGAAACTGGCTCTTAAAACTTGGGTGTGAGGATCTATCAACCTTAGGGTTTGACTGGTGACCACTAGGTGGGACTCCGTCGTACGGAAGATGTTATGAATAGCCCGAGCAGCCAGTACTTGTCTCATTGCTTCATAAATCACTTCAGTAGTGCTGTCTGTTTTAACAGTCATTGATCCCAAAAACCGAACTATAAACATCTATTGCAAAAGAGAATCTTCTGCTTCTGGAAAGGAATCATCCTCAGTTTCACCAAAAGGGTTGATATGCCTGCTCCCCTCGGTTCTGATCGAGGAATTCTGTGGCAGGAAGTACAATATCAAACTGAATAGGTGTTCCAGGTGTGATTAGTTCTGCTTCGGGCACGCTCGCTGTGGCTTTGGGAACAATCTGGTCATTTTCCACCTCGGAATTTTCCAGGTTCTGGCTGGGGCATGAGTTCTCTTGCTTTTTTCCAAAACTTGTAATAGGAGTGACTGCTTGAAGAGCTGTCTCATTCAACTTGATGGCGACTGCCTCTGGATTGTCGGTCAGGTAGATCTGTCTGGAGATGTTGTTTATTGCGCATATCCACTCTTTGTTTTCCTTTCTGCTCTCTGTCTGGAGGATTATTCCCGATTTCCCATTAGGAGCGCTGATCTGGAAGCAGTATCGCCGGTCTTCACAGTCCGCGGCCATCACTGAGCAGTTGTCCAGGTCCTGGATCAGGCCTCCAGCCACAGCTCCCCTGGGCTGACACATGAGATTCCCGCCCTGGGTGAAGAAGTAGAGCCTCTCCCAGGTAGTGGTGACCAGCCCTGTTTTGTTTCTGAGATTAAGGTAACCAGCCTTCTGGATGAGATTCCTATTGATCTGTGGTGCAGCCACATCAAAGTCTGGAGTAAAATGGATTCATCAACAGAAAGTAATTCCTGCTGGGACACCCACATCTTCTCTGCTTCAGCTTCCAGTTCCACCTGAATGCTTTGAATCATGTCTGCAACAGAGGATAAAAAGCTGTCCATGTGTTTGGAAAACATCTCTGCTCCCTTCTTAAAGAAGTTGATCTGTCCATGGGCAAAGCCTATCATGGGCTCCATCACGGCCACCCGCTTTCTGTACTGCAGTGCGTTGAGGGCACAGTAGTACTGCAGGGCCGAGAGGTGCTGCTTCCGCCGGGCAGCAGCCACCTCTTTTCCAACTTCAGTCTTCACCTTCTCATTCTCCTTTTTTTTGGGAAGACGGCTATATTTTGCCATTGAGAGGTCATGTTCATTGCTGGCCAGTCCAAAAAGGTCCTTTAAAGTGCTTACTTCTGTGAGATCTTTTTCTCGAAACTGTATAATAGGTAGAACCATAGTGTCTGCCAGCTGCTTAGTCAGCTCTGTGTGGAAAACGTTAAGTTCATCCACTATTTTGGAAAAATAATGCAGTGTCAAAATTACTTCTTCATCCCCTTTGCCAAGAGCAAAATTCTGTTTCTCATATGCCAGCAGCTGCTTAGAAAGCTGTCGAGTGGCCAGGCACATCTCATTCTGGGCTCCATACGCACACTGCATGGCCTGGAGCAGCTGGTTGGTATAATCCGTGAGGGTGCCAGCATCTTCTTCAAATACGCTAAGTAAAGAGCAAGTCTGGGGGCTGTCCTGCAACATCTCCTCTAGCAGGAGCTTGTCCACGGCAGGCATGGTGCAGCGCGCCAGGGCCGAGGGCTGGACTGGAAGGACGGAGGGCGGGAGACAAGGCCGCCGAGGCTGCTCGGACTCTCTGTGCCCACGGTGGCCCCGCGCCGCCCATGCCAGGCCAGTGGCCGCCGCCGCCGCCCGCTCGCAGGCCCTGCCCCTCCTCCCAGCCCAGCCCCCGGCTGAGCCGGATCCAACTGAGGACCTCTTGTCTCACCTCACAGGAGAGAGTTGCAGGAGGTGGGAACTGCTTATCTAGAGGGACCCTGCTGTGACCCTGAGCACTCTCTTGCCAGGCATGAAAGTTGAACTAACATATTCCCTGCCATTTTGACCTTCCAGTCCACCCTCCACCCTCCCTTGATTGTCCAGAAGCCTCACCCCTGCAGAGACCAGAATGTCTGCAATTCATTGCCAGGGCAGGGCACCATGGTCAAAAAACTACACTGTAACAGTGAGCCCAGCACTAGTGCAGACAAAAGGGGTAGACTGTTTGGCTTGGCTGTACAAAAGTGCAAATCAGCTGCAGAAGGAGGCTTGGCAGATCCAAGCTCATCGAGCCCTACCCTGCCAGAGCCACATGCTCCACACTGCTCAGCCAGAGCTGCCTTACCAGAGCCCGCAGTCAGAGCTGCTTGCCAAGTGCTCCACCCTGCTAGAGCAACATGCCTCAAGCCCAGTCCTGCCAGAGCTGTGTGTTCACACCGCCCTGCCAGAGCCATACTCCTACACTCCACCCAGCCACAGCCATTTGCAACGCACCCCGCCCAGCTGGACCTACCGCATGCCTGACCTGCTAGAGATGCTGAGTGCCCCACCTGGCCAGAACTGCATGGTCACCCCACCCAGGTGATGGAATTGTGCACCCCATGCTCCCAGAGCAGCCACTACAGCCACCTCCCTGGCCATGGGAGCCACCTTGGAGCTGCACAGGGACACCTGTGATGAAGATTCAGCAACAGTACAGTGATCCCACTGGGGTCTAATCTTGGAGAGACACCTCCCCAACTCTGAGGACTGCCTGAGGAAGCCAGACATTGCTCTACAGGATACCAGTGCTGCAGAACAGTTGGGGCAAAGGCACCGTGGCTGAGGGAGAAATTCATTTGCTGACTTGTTATTCTTAGGTTTGGAGTGAGCTCAGGTGGAACACTCTCTAGTTGCCATTGAGAACCAGAGGCAGGCAGGCCTCAGCTCCCCCAGCTGGCTGGTGGCAGAGGGTGGAGGCCGGGCCAGGGGCAGCATTGACTTTCCTTTGACTCTGGAAGATGCAAAGTATTTGGTACTGACTGGAACAATTGGTTTGGAACTCCTAACCTAGGCCAATCACCCAAGGACCCTCTCAAGTGGTACCCTGGTTGTGTGTCAACAAGAATGGTTGATTTTCCTCTTCCAATTGTAACCCATAGGGGGCAGGGTGTCCCACTTGCTTGTATTTCTCCACAGCTGAGACTTCAACCCAGAGTCACTGATCCACTAGGATGAGAAAAAGACCAGCTAAATACAAGAAAGAGCCACCTAACCCCACCACACCAAGTAGGTCTCCAGAGCCTCAGAGTGTAAAGCTGTATAGGTACTTCTCAAAGCTCTAGGGGGAAAGTCATCAGTCTTCAGTCCCAGATTCTTAGTAAAGAGCTGGCTAACCACAACTCCAGGAGCCCACAATCCAATTTCACCTTACCTGCCCATCTCCCCAGCAGTGAAAAATAATCATGGGCAGAATCAGTGGAAAAAATCCCGCAACATGAATAATCAGAGTAGATCAACTCCCCCAAGAAATGACAGAACAGACACACCAGATGACTGCATTCATAAATAAATGGCTGAGATGTCAGATACTGAGTTCAAAATCTGGATGGCAAATAAGATCAACAGAATGGAGGTGTGGAGATGGAATTAGAATTTCAAGGACTAATTCAAAAGTTGTCTCAAGAAGTCAATGAATTCAAAGACAAAATCACCAAAGATTTTGACACATTGAGGCAAGAACTTACAGCCCACAAAGATATGAAAAATGCAGTAGAATCCCTTAGTAACAGAATAGAGCAGCCAGAAGAAAGGATTTCTGATGGGCAGTGGTGAGTGGTGTGGCTCAAAGGAGTGGGGTGCTGGACCCATATGACGGAGGTGGTGGGTTCAAACCCAGCTGGGGCCAAAAACTGGAAAAAAAAAAAAAAAAAAAAGAAAAGAAAAAGAAAGAAAGAAAAAAAGAAAAAAGAAAAAGAAAGATATCTGACATTGAAGACAAAGCTTTTGAAAGATCCCAAATGCCCAAAGAGAAAAAGAAGTGGAGAGCAAAAACAAATCATTCTCTCAGAGAGCACTGAGATAATTTGAAGAAAACTAATATTCACCTTATAGAAATTCCCGAAGGTGACGAGGTTGCTTTGAGTGACGCAGATGCTCTACTGCAAGAGATAATCAAAGAGAACTTCCCACACATGGCAAGAGATTCTGAAATTCAAATAGCAGACAGTTTCAGAATTGGCTCAAATGAAATAAACCATCTTCAGTTATGGCAAATTTCAACCATAAGTCATTCAGCATGACTCAAATGAAATAAATCATCTCCCAGACACATTACAAGTAACTTCGCCAAAGTTAATATAAAGGAGAATATTCTGCAAGCCACCAGCCATAAGAAAACCATAACTTACAAGGGGAAGAATATTAGAATAACTGTAGATTTCGATGCTGAAAACTTCGAGATTAATCAACCATTAGTTTCCTAAAACAATTTTTTTTTTGTAGAGACAGAGTCTCATTTTATCGCCCTTGGTAGAGTGCTGTGGTGTCACACAGCTCACAGCAACCTCCAATTCCTGGGTTTAGGCAATTCTCTTACCCCAGCCTCCCAAGTAGCTGGGGCTACAGGCACCCACCACAACGCCCAGCTATTTTTCTATTTTGTAGTTCAGCCGAGGCTGGGTTTGAACCTGCCACCTTTGGTATATGGGGCTGGCACTCTACTTGATGAGCCACAGGCATTGCCCAAAACAAAATAACTTTCAACCCAGGATCCTGTATTCAGCTAAACTGAGTTTCATTCATGATGGAGAAATTACATACTTTAATGACATTCACAAGTTGAAAAAAATTGCCATAACTAAACCAGCTCTCCAACATATTCTCAGACCTATCATCCATAATGACCAGCACAAAGCTCTATGACCAAAGTAAACTCACTCAGAAACTTTTGATCAAACTTCAACTTCCACAGTGGTAAAAGGATTAAAGAAGTCCACTGGACTTTTGAAAAACTCCATACCCAAAATACTACCAGGCTTATCAATACTCTCAATTAATATGAATGGCTTAAATTGTCCTCTAAAGAGGCACAGGTTGGCTAACTGGATACAAAAACTCAGGCCAGATATCTGCTGCATACAAGAATATCATCTTACCTTAAAAGATAAGTATAGACTCAGGGAAAAGGAATGATCATCTATAATTTAGGCAAATGGAAATCAGAAAAAAAGCAGGTGTTGAAATTTTATTTGCGGATACAAAAGGCTTTAAACCAACAAAAGTAAGGAAAGATGACGATAGTCACTTCATATTTATTAAGGGTAACACTCAACATGAGATTTCAATTATTAACATTATGCACCCAATCAGAATGTATCTCAATTTATAAGAGAGACTCTAACAGACATGAGCAAATTGATTTCCTTCAGAACCATAATAGTCAAGGATTTTAACATCCCTTTGGGAGTGTTGGGTAGATCCTTCAACAAGAAACTCAGCAATGAAATTTTAGACCTAAATTTAACCATTCAACAATTGGATTTAACAGACATCTACAGAACATTTCATCCTAACAAAACTGAATGTACATTCTTCCCATCAGCCCGTGGAACATCCTCCAAAATAGATCACATCTTAGGTCACATGTCTAACTTCAGCAAATTTAAAAGAATAGACATTATTCCTTGCATCTCTCAGACCATCATGGAATAAAAATTGAACTCAGTAACAATAAACTAAATAACCTTATGCTGAAGAATAGCTGGGTCATAGACAAGATTAAGAAGGAAATTACCAAACTTTTGGAAGAAAATGATAATGAAGACATGAATTACCAGAACCTCTGGGATACTGCAAAGGCAGTTCTAAGAGGGAAATTTATAGCATTGCATGCCTTCCTGAAGATAACAGAAAGAGGACATTAACAACTTAATGGGACATCTCAAGCAACTGGAAAAAGAAGAACATTCCAACCCCAAACCCAGCAAAAGAAAGAAATAACTAAAATCAGAGCAGAATTAAATGAAATTTTTTAAAAAGGATTATACAACAGATCAATAATTCAAAAAGTTGTTTTTTTGAAAAGGTCAATAAATAGATAAACCTTTGGCCAACCTAACCAGAAATAAAAGAGTAAAATCCCTAATTTCATCAATCAGAAATGATAAAGGCCATATAACTACAGACTCCTCAGAAATTCAAAAAATCCTTAATGAATATTACAAAATACTCTATTCTCAGAAATATGAAAATCCAAAGGAAATAGACCATGGAAACATACGACCTTCCTAGATTTAGCCAGAAAGAAGTGGAAATGTTGAACAAGTCTATATCAAGTTGTGAAATTGCATCAACTATAAGAAATCTCCCCAAAAAGAAAAAAACTGGGACCAGATGACTTCACATCAGAATTCTACCAAACTTTTAAAGAACAGCTAGTACTCATATTACTTAACTTTTTCCAAAACTAGTACCCATACTACTTAACCTTTTCCAAAATGTAAAAAAGAAGGAATACTTCCCAACACATTCTATGAGGCAAATATCATCCTGATCCCCAAACCAGGAAAGGACCCTGCAAGAAAAGGAATCATAGACCCATATCTCTAATGAATATTAATGCAAAAATATTCAATAAGATCCTAGAAAACAGAATCTGGCAACACATCAAACAAATTAAAAATCAAGACCAGGTGGGTTTTATCCCAGGTTCCCAAGAATGGTTCACTATACAATAAATCTATAAACATAATACATTACATAAATAAAATAAAAAACAATGACCATATAATTCTCAATTGATGCAGAAAAGGCTTTTGATAATATCCAGGATCCTTTCTTGATTAGAATGCTTAATAAAATAGGTATAGGAGGAACATTTCTTAAATTGATAGAGGCCATCTATAGCAAACCCACAGCCAATATCGTATTGAATGGAATAAAATTGAAATCATTTCCACTCATATCAGGAACCAGGAAAGGTTGCGTATTGTGTCCACTGCTCTTTAACATTGGAATGGAAGTTTTAGCCAGGCAAGAGAAGGCAATCAAGGTTATCCAAGTAGGATCAGAGAAGATCAAACTGTCACTCTTCACAGATGATATGATTGTATATTTGGATAACCCCAGGGACTCAACTACAAAACTACTAGAAGTGATCAAGGGATACAGCAGCATCTCAGGATACAAAATCAATACTCACAAATCTATAGCCTTTATATATACCAACAATAGTCAAAGTGAAAAAAACAATCAAACATTCTATTCCCTTTATAGTAGTGCCAAAGAAGAAGAAATATCTGAGAGTGTATATAACAAAGGATGTGAAAGATGTCTATAAAGAGAACTATGAAACTCTGAAGAAAAAAATCGCTGGCAATGTTAACAATTGGAAAATTATACCATGGTCACGGCTGGGAACAATCGACATTGTTAAAATGTCTATACTACCCAAAGCAATCTCATGATTTAATGCAATCCCTATTAAAGTACCTCTGTCATACTTTAAAGAACTAGAAAAATTAGTACTTCATTTTATATGAAAACCTTGAATTGCCAAGACATTACTCAAAATTAAAAACAAATCAGAAGGTATCACACTACCAGACCTCAGACTATACTTTAAATCCATAGTGATCAAAAGTGATCAAAACAGCACAGTACTGGCACAAAAATAGAGAGGTTCCAATTCTGTTTGGAACAGAATTGAAAACCAAGAGATGAACCCAGAGACTTATCATCATTTGATCTTTGATAAGCCTATCAAAAATATACACTGGGGAAAGATTCAGTATTGAACAAATGGTTCTGGGTGAATTGGCTGGTGAATTGTAGAAGACTTAAACTGGACCCACACCTTTCCCTCTAATAAAAATTGACTTTCACTGGTTAAAGGACTTAAACTTAAGACATGAAACTATAAAAATTCTTGGAGAGAGTGCAAGGGAAACACTTGAAAAAATTCGACTGGGAGAAGACTTTATGAGGCGGACTCCCCGGGCTATTGAAGCAACATCAAAAATACATTACTGAGATCTGATCAAACTAAATAGCTTCTGCACTGCCAAGAACACAGTAAGTAAAGCAGGTAGACGGCCCTCAGAATGGGAGAGGATTTTTGCGGGTTATATTTCTGACAAAGGTCTAATAACCAGAATCCACAGAGAACTCAAGCTTATTAATAAGAAAAAAACCAAGTGATCCCATTTCATTGTGGGCAAGAGACATAAACAGAAGCTTCTCTGAAGAAGACAGGTGCATGGCCTACAGACTCATGAAAAAATGCTCATCGTCTTTAATCATCAGAGAAATGCAAACCAAAACCACTTTGAGATATAATCTAACTCCAGTAAGAGTAGCCCACATCAAAAAATACCAAAACTAAAGATGTTGACAAGGATGTGGAGAAAAGGGAACACTTCTGCACTGCTGGTGGAAATGCAAGCTAGTACGTTCTTTTTGGAAAGAGATCTAAATGTAGACCTGCCATTTGATCCTGCAATTCCCCTAATAGGTGTTTATCCAAAAGACCAAAAATCATTTGGCAACAAAGACATTGGCACCAGATTGTTCATTGCAGCTCAATTCATAATTGCCAAGCCTTGGAAGAAGCCCAAGTGCCCATCTACCCATGAATGGATTAATAAATTATGATATATGTATACCATGGAATACCATGCAGCATTAAAAAAATGATGGAGACTTTATCTCTTTTATGTTTACATGGATGGAGCTGGAAAATATTCTTCTTAGTAAAAAATCTCAGGAATAGAAAAAATATATATCTAATATACTCAGTACTACTATAAAACCAGTTTATAATCACTCACATTTTCATATGAGAGATGAATCACAACTATAGCCCAGGATGAAGGAGGGAAGGGGAGAGCGGAAGGAAGGGAGGAGAGTGGTTCAATAGAGGGAGGGTTAATGATGGGACCACACCTATGAAGTATGTTGCAAGGGTACAAATCAAATCTATCAAGTATTGAACACAAATGTCTTAACACTGTGATTAAGTAAATGAGGTAAAAGCTATGTTAATTAGTTGGATGTAAGCACTCCAATTTGTACAAATAATCAAAACATTGAATCCCACAAAGGCATAAATGTATTCATGACCTATGTATATATGACTTAATAAAAAATAAAAAAAAAATCCTGAAAGATCCTGCGTATTCAGAAATTATAGTCTAACTCAAATAGTTGATGTGTTTATTTCAATTAAATATTTTTTCAGCATTTCAATGGAACTGTCAGAGTCACAGAAATTTAGTTTTAATCTACTCTGTTGCTGAGTATTTTCTGAGAAGACAGTTGAAAAAGAAGAGACAGAAATTTCATTCTATTGCTTGTACAATAACAGAAAATGTATCTTGAACCAAAGTTAATTAACAACATTCTGACTTTCCTGACCTACAAATTGAAGTCATCAGTAAAGTGTATCTAACTGTGTTATCAAAAATAATCTAGTTTAGTCTAGGCTTGGTGGCTCATGCCTTTGTAATTCCAGCACTCTGGGAGATGAAGGCAGGTGACTCCCTTGAGCTCAAGAGTTCAAGACCATCCTGAGAAAAGCAAAACTCCCCAATCTCTACTAAAACTATAAAAATTAGCCTGTCATGGTGGCAGGTGCCTGTAGTCCCACCTACTTAGGAGGCCGATACATAAGGATTGCTTGAGCCCAGGAACTTGAGGTTACTGTGAGCTATGATACCTTGGCACTTTACCTATGGTGACAGTGAAAATCTGTCTCAAAAAAAAAAAAAACTCGTTTTAAATAGATCAATTAAAATATGAATGTATACATATATATCAATGAACATTTATGTATTTACAGTACAATGTTCTGTGTCATTTCACCTAAAAATATAAATAATAGTGAATTTTACTTTGAAAAGGCAGAACCATTATTTTTAGTGTTTATTGTTTTGTATGCATCTGTTCTCAAGCACTTTGGAAAGCAAATTACAACCTCTCAACGTGCATTATACAATAATTTGTTGTTACGGAGGAATTTCAAACAAATTTTACTCATTGCAAAGTCTGCAATAGTATCTCCATTTGCTTCCCTTATAAGTTCATATAAGTAAAGAAGTGATACTAAAAATAATCATCACATATGACAATTCTTCAATTTCTTCCTGAAATTTTATTCTAATTGCAAAACTGTCAACTCTGCTTGATTCATATTTTTTATAGATAACTACAGAACAGTTTTACAGACGATTGAGTTGTGAAATATTTAGAAACATGGAGAAAGATATAAGGGAAAGCACATGTCTGTAGGAGAAAAAGACTGATGCAAAGAGGACATATAAAACTATTTCTGTATTCTACAACTTGTGTAAATTCCAAACATACTAAGTATGATAGCACTAAAACAATGCCATTAACATTATCAAAAGTTACAGAAGAGATTATTCTGTACTTTTCCTCATAAACATCATTATATTTGGTACTTTGTCTGTGTCTATTTTATTTCACTTGAGTGAATATGTTCTTGACAGTACAGAACATTTCTTTCTGAAAAAATTGTAGATGTAGACTTTACAATATAATTTAGTAACAAAGCAACTAATCTCTAAAATTAAATAAATAAATAAAATTCAACCTTACTTTAATTTTTCCAGATTAAAGAAATCTTGGTGCAATCATGCAAGATTAAGTCAGTCCATGTCATTACCTAACTTCCTCTCTATGAACTTGGGCACAATTAATGATAGTGGTTACATGACATGTATTATTGTACCTGTGAACTTAAATAAAATTGTAATATATAATACAGACCATTTCCTAGGTTTTGTAATATTTCAAAATACCATTTTTTGTTGTTCATTAAGTATTGCATATTAATTGCTTAATTATGTAGGCTATCATTTATATATATATTCATATTTTATTTATTTATTTTTTTGAGACTGAGTCTCACTTTCTTGCTCTCAGTCAAGTGCAGTCGTGTCGTGGATCACAGGAACATCAAACTCTTGGGCTCAAGTTATCCTCTTGCTTCAGCCTCCCAAATAGCTGGGACTACAGGTGCCCACCACAATGACTGGTTATTTTTTAGAGATAGGGTCTTGCTCTTGCTCAGGCTGGTTTCAAATTACTGAGCTCAGGCTATCCGGCCACCTCAGCCTCCCAGAGTGCTAAGATTACAGCACATGGACCTTGTATATGTATCCTGAAGGCAAAAAGAACAAGAAATATTTTTGAAAAAATTGAAAATTATTTGATTGTTTTCATTTGAACAAATGTATTTTGATCATTCATTCCTAATTTTATCTTCATACTTGTAACAAAGAAATCAATTCTAATAAAATATCACTGTATACAGTGTGTTTACTTGTGGTATACAGGCCATGTTTTCCCAGAAGGTCTTTTAAAGAATATGAGGTTCAATTTTGATTAGGCAGTCCATCCATTGAATTTAAGACATAAAAAGCCTACGAAGGATGAGGAAATAAGCCTTTTTGTTTAAATTTTGCTTTCCACTGAATATTTTATGGTAAATGATTGAAGGCTTATTTTATGGGGCAAAAACCAACAATCTTCCAAATTCATGGAGTGATAATAGATACTAAAATGTGATTCAAATTCAAGATCTTAAAAGTTTTGTATTTCTTTTTTAAAAGTATCACATTAAATAGGTTAATCACTTAGAATATACGAAGTCACTGTGAAAGTTTTGAGACAGACTGCATTATGGTTCATTATTTCACTGCCAAGACACACAGTCAACAGCAACCTTTCTAATTCACCTGTGCAATTTTTCAATAGTTTGACTAATCAGTATTGCTGGAAGGTCTTCATTTGTTTCTCTCCGTGCAGATTTTATATTTCTTGACTTTTGTGTATCTCAAAACTTTGGTAATGACCCATTTCTTTCATAACTCTTAGATATACATGATCAACAAATAATATGCTTTTACATAAAAGTTAACTAAAGAAGAAATTACTGTGATTTTCTAATTACTACCTCTATATAGAGTGACAGAGAATTCTTGTTATATTTAATTTTACAGACCCATCTCCCATTATATTTCAAAAATATTTTAGTTCTGATAAAAAATTTCTGGATAAATGAAATGTATCTCTGTAGAGGAGTTTATGTACACTACAATTAAAATAATTTTAAAATTAATTATTTTAAAAGATAAAATACAATTTATATGTCTGTTTAAGCACAAGAAAGAACCTTATCTTAGGCCTCAGTTTCAAAGATGACTTGCTAGGGGCAAGAAAGCTCATCCAAGTAACAATCATACAGCTATCAAATGCCTGTTTAGCTATTAATTACTGAAGAAAATCAGAAATATTTGTAGTTCTGTGCTAAATTTATTTTTTATTTTTATTTATATACAAGTGAAAAAAATTCTAAACTACTCTCAGATTTATTATTTAAAAGTATGTAGTTTATTTTAAAAATTTATGCCAAGTGAATTCTACTCCTTTTTTCCTGCTCTTATATTTGATTTGGGATAATTATGGGCTACATAGATTATTCAAGTATTAATGAAATTACATATGTAACCATAACATCAAGGTATGTATTTAACATTTATTGGTCTTATATTAAATTTAAAATATCTTAGGGTTGGCTTGGCACCTGTAGCACAGTGGTTACGGCACCAACCACATGCACTGAGGCTGGGGGATTCAGACCCGGCCTGGGTCATCTAAACGACAATGAAAACTGCCACAATAAGTAGCCGGGCATTGTGGTAGGTGCCCGTAGTCCCAGCCACTTGGAAGCCTAAAGCAAGAGAATCACTTAAGCCCCAAAGTCTGAAGTTGCTGTGATCTGTGCACAGCACTCTACCAAGGGCAACATAGTGAGACTCTGTCTCAAAAAAAAAAAAAATCTCAGGGTTGCAAGGACAAAGGGGCTGTAACATGTTGGTGTAAAAATGCAGGCCCAGGGCTTGTGAGTCCAATGTGTACTCCTTCTGAGCATGACCCTGAAGAGTCACTGTATTTCTAACTGGGGAGGGAAATGTGGGTGCTTAGTCCTTATTTTAACTCCCAAATTTAATTTTGTGCTTAACACATAGTTTTATATATGTGTGTGTGTGTATGTGTATCATATAATATGATATTGCAAAAATAAAAAGAAAGCCTCTATAAAAATATATATTTCATACATATTATACATATATGTATATACATATTATATATATAATAATATATACATATATATAATTTATATATAAATTTGTATAGATATTGCAAAAATAGAAAGAAAACCCTCCATACAAATATATATTTTGTGCATAAAATATATATGTATACATAAATATATGTATATATAGGTTTTCTTTTTATTTTTACAATACCTATACAAATATATCTATATATTTATGTATATTACATAATATGTAGATATTAATATATTAAAATAATCATATATTTGTATAGAGGGTCATCTTTTTATTTTCACAATATCTATACAAATGTATCTATATATTATACATATTATATATATTATATATGTTTGTATAGAGGGTTTTCTTTTTATTTTTACAATATCATTGCATACAAAAACAATAGAAACATAACAGTCTTAACTGGATGTTTACAATTGAATATGTGAGCAGAAATCTTTAAGCAATCATTTATAGCAATTTCACATAGTAAATTAGCTGACGGACAAAAGGTACTTTCAAATCCCTCTGCTGCCTTAACTCTTGGAGTATTCTAAAGTGGTTCTTATCTAACACTATAAGTACCAAATTAAGACTGCACAATTTATATTAAACCCATTAATTTAACATTTTTAACTGTTTAGAGCTCTGCAGAAGGAAAAAGCTCATGTTGACATATTGGGAAAAGGCCAAAAACTAAGCTCTTATGAAGATATGTAGGCATTTGACACTGAGAACATTTTGTCAGACACCTGTAAAGAAAGCTGATTCTATATTGGTTCTATGAATTCACAATTAAATGCAAAGCAATCCACCTGACAAATGGCAACTTCATATTTAAAATATTTGCGGAAAACCTGTTAAAGGATACTTGTAAGTTTAACATGGACGTTGGTCAAGATTAAGTAATTAAGTTTTTTGCAAAATTAATATGATATGCATATATATACTTCAAGTTCAGTCTTCCTTGGATTTAGCTCCATTAACAACTTGATACATGTGAAATACGTGTACTGGTATATAAAACTAATGTCTCTTATGACAATAAGGCAGGATAACAATCTATTATGTGGTAATGAGTCACTAACAGAGAAACCATCCAGGTACATGGGTACAACACATGGTTGGCTTTTGCTGGCATACACAGTTTGTGGGTACATTTGTTTCTGTGGTGGCTGCCAGGAAGCACAGCTAGCTCATGGTAGAGAAATCTTTCAAGGATTCAGTTAAACAAACTTCAAAGTCAAACTCGTCCTGCACTTGGCATTACATGTGTCTGACTTTGGTGGGTGTGCCAGAATACACATCAAAGTCATCCTGAGCTCAACTGGGGCTCGCAGTCCACTTCCTGTGAATTCCAGGTCTACAGGGTTTATTTCCTGCAAATCACAACCATTTTAAGCCTTCCAGAGTCTTAGTTGCTGGTCCTATGACCATCAACTATACTTGTTAAATTTGTTGAGGGTCTTGAGATGGATGCCAGGTTGCCAAGGGTGTCTTGGGGCTTTAATATAGTGATTGTAGGCACTGGTGGTTTTTCCATCGCTGATTAGTGTCTGTCTCTGCATAGGAATTTTTTCACCTATACACATGGACTCCTCTGAATCATAACTTACCGATTATTATTTTAGGAATAGGGAGATTTAGAATGTCTTTAAAGTGTTTCTGTGCTCATCTTAGCACATTCCCCTTATCTATCATATGGAATATTTATATTTATAAGACATTATGTGTGCTATGGCCTAAAATTAAGTTCTTTAACATCATAAAGAAAATTTTACAGCATTTAATGTTAAAATTTACCAGGGGGTTATGTTTCATAATCAGTTGTCATTAGACAAATCCCCAAACACTTTGTATAAGGCCTAAGAATTCTGTTCATAGTGGAATTAAACGAAGGGAATGACACATGGATCTTTAAAAATCACAAATTGTTAAGGCATATTTAATATTTGCAAGAAGTGATGGGCAGCTGAGTGCAATTAATACTTCTAATGATCAAAGGTCAGAGGCTACGAGAAGTAAATCTTAGCCATGCACCACACAAGGTGACTTGTGTAAAGATGTTGATTAAGCTCAACATATCCAGGATCCTTCTTTAGAAAGCTACCATAATAGCAATATTTTGATTACAAACTGATTTAAGAAGGGAATAAAAGCTGCATATAGTCTAGTAAGTTAATTTGCTGAGGGAAATGGCATGGAGCCATATATTTCTATAGAAGGTTACTGAACCATCAGCACACTTGAAAGAATAAAAAGATTTGCATCATTCAAGTGCCAGTGTATTTGTATTTTATATTTCTTATATAATTCCAATAATACAACATTTTTGACTGAGTTATAACAATTAGCATTATAATTGTAGGGGTGTGTGTGTGTGTGTTACTCTTGGAGTTTAAATCCATAATTGTCAAGTTTCTATTGCTGCTTTTGAATACATAATATTATATCATCTAGGCAATCTTTTTTAAATTTTTGACATGGGTTTATCATTCCAAGATGCTCCTAGAAAGGATGTATTGTTTAACATGTTTGTACCATGGTGCATCTGATATTTAGAGTAATTTACTCAAGAAAATTTCTGGTGATAAAACTGTTGGTTGGAAAGTTTTGAAAATGATAAAAGCACATGATAAATAATAACTTAAAAAACATCTACCATGTGTTACCAAAAATATGTTAGTGCAGATTTTACTACATACTGGATGTGTTTTTCTTAATAATTTAACAAAGTGGGGGTGGAGCAAGATGGTGGATGAGTAGAAGCTTCCTTACGGCTGGGCACGGTGAGACTGGGGAGAGAGGACTTCAGGCATCTCTGCCAGGCAGGATCTGCCCAGAAGCTTCCCTTTGGGGACACAGGGAGACAGCGTGAGGCTTCTGGACACCCTGAGGAAGGCTAAAGTGGCGGAGATTGG